>JAODAL010003195.1:0-178586 GCA_025379985.1 Phyllomedusa bahiana
GAAATGCCGGGGCCCCCCCATAGAAGTCCTTTCTAAGAAGTCTTAATAAGGGGCTAAAATGAGCTGTGCTTTTCCATGGTATACTTCTATGGGTTCCAGCATCTTTTGTCAGGTATTTAGTCAGTGTGTATAGCGAAAAAAACAAAAAAACAAAAACCCGGGCCCCCCCTAATTTCAGGTGTTTGGACAAGGGTGGATAATTCTTGGTCAATTTTTGGGACTTTCCCGGTGTTTTGCGCAAGTCAAAGGGGACATCTCTTTTCCCCAAGCCCATTGGGGTAGTCTTTGCAGCCCCTTCCCTCCTGGGGTAAGGGGGTAGAGAATTGGGGAAAAAAAATTATTGCGGGTTAATTTATTAAAAAAAGAAAAAGTATTTTATAAACATAACAGGGAAATAAAAAGTAAAACGGGACTATGTGTTTCTCGGGTAAGCAGGACCTGAGGAAACGCGGGTTAGTGCTTCATTTTTTTTTTGGGTTTAGGGTTTTTTTTGTAAAAAGCAAAACCCAAAAAAAGGGGGTTTTTTCAAATTTTTAGAGTTCTCCCCCGGATTGCCCCTTGTGCCCTCTTGAGGACAGTAAACAGCAGTCCCGAAAAACTATAGAAGTTTTTCTAAGATGAGTTTTATGGGACAACCCCCCGATGTTTTTAGCAAAGTTTATAGTCTTTTTTTAGCTTTTATTCATCTTTTGAGGTCTTTTTAAAAATCAATTTTAAAATTGGGGGCAAAAAGTTTTTTTCTAACCAAACTTTTTTGAAAAGAACAAAAAATTTTCAGTAACCCGGTTTCCTGTTTCCCCTATTTAATGGGGAAACACCTGTAAAAAAACCATGGTTTTTAAAAATTTTAAATCCCTTAAATTTAAAAAACTTTTTTCCAATTAGCTCTTGTATTTTTTCATCAAACAGCGAAGTTCACTTCCTTTTTTTGGGATCTGTGCTTTGGGGGGTTTACTTAATTTTCTCAATAAAAGCCATGAAATGTAACCTGTGCGTGACCCTTTTTAGGAATTTTTTTTGTGTTTTTTTTGTAATTTTTGAAATTTGATAACAAAACAAACTCTTTTTTTTTAATTTAAACAGTACGAAAAAAGGGGAATTCAGGGGGGTCCCAATATTTTTTTTTTAAAGCTGACCCCTATTTTTTATCCCCGTGCTCATGTTTTAAAAAAAAAAGGTTTTTAAAATTTTTACAAAATCCAATTTTTACAAATTTTATTGTTTCTTCCCCCCTTCTTTTTTTTTTCCCCCATGTGCTTCCCTTTTTTAAAAGGGTTTTTTTATTATTTAGGGTTTTTTTTCACTATTTCTTTTTCTTTTAAAGAAGTTTATTAAATTTAAAAAAAGATGAAAAAAGGGGGAAAAGCAATCTTTAATTTTTCTTTGTTATATACGGGGGTATTTTAACTTTAATGCATCCATGCAAGAAGCCCCAAAGCTGAAACCTTTCTTTTTATTTAAAACATTTTAAGTTACTTTCCCCTTATGCTCAAACTCACCCCCCAGTTTTTTTCCCGTCCCCTTCCAAAACTGCATACTCATTGTTTTTCTTCCGGGTTTTTTTTTCTAATTCTTTGATGATAAAATAAAGGATAAAAAACTTTTTCCCTAGGGTTATGACACTAATTAAGACTATAGCAAGTTGTGTTTCCATCAGTATTTCGCCGTCTTCCTGACTGCTGCTTCTTTCAATTTTAAAAACTTCACCAATTTTTTTTCCCGGGATTAGGTTTTTAATTTTTTTCCCTTTTGTAAGGTTAAACTGTGAAATTTATAATTAAGTTAAAAAAAAATTTTCAAAATTGGGGTTGGGTCTTGCAGCGCAATTTTCCCAAAAAGGGTAAAAGGTTTCCCTTTAAAGAATTTACGGTAATTTTATTTTAAGGCATGTATATGTCCCCCTTCAGGGGCAAAGGGCACTGAGCCCCTATATATTTTTCTATTAAGAAATGCTTTTTATTAAAAATTTGGGAAAATACATTTTCCACTAAACAAAAATACCGACAAATATTATAATTCCCTCCAGTAATTAAATGAAAAGCTTTGGGGAGGTTTAAACCCAAACGTCATGGCATAATAGCTGGGCCCGTAAAAACCCAAAAATGATTTCCAAAAGGTCCGGAAAATTTTTAGTGGCAGAATAGGCGTTTAAAACAAATTTTTCCCCCCTGTGATTTTAAAGCTGCCTCAAAGTAATTTTTATGTTTTTTTTGTGCAAAACTGATTTAGCTGTACTGCACCCGCTAGGTAAATAAACCCTTAAAACCCCCTGTACATGGGGGTTTCAATTTGGGAAATTTCAAAAGAATAACTTATTCAGTATCTCACAAAAGTGAGCACAAACCCCCACATTTTTTGTAAAAAATTGTTTTATTTCTTTTCAAGGGGCAACAAATTGGGGGTTATGATATTTGTTACAAATTTTAAAGTAGCAGTGTAAAAGTTTTTATAAAAAGTTTTTAAAAAATTTTTTTATGTGCCCTGAAAATACTTTAACACCAACAGGGCCCACAAGACATTTTGGTTTCCCCTAGGCAAGTAAAGCCAAAGGCCCCCCCCCCCCCCTCGCTCCCAAAAAAATTTTATCCCCCCCCACTAAAATTCCCCTCACCCCCGCACCCGGGCCTTTGGGCACTAATTTTTCTCATATTCCACATAGATTTTCCCCTCCCCTCCCCCCCCAAAACTAACATGGGAAAATCCCCTTTACAAATTAAACTTTTTCAAAATCGCTCCCCCCCCTTAAAGAAAAGTGTAAAACCCCTAAATAAAAATACCGAATAATCCCCCGAAACAAGGAGCAAATTACCGGACAAATGATTGTTACTAAAAAACCACCCTACAAAACCAAGACCCCAAAACTATTATAACTAAAGGGTCCAAAAAATCCCCAGACCCCCGACCCCCCCAAAACCAAAACCCCCCCAAGTGACTATCTGCTTAACACAGGGGGTTTTGATTACATATACCAACCCCCATACAGGGGGCCAATAAATTTTAAAACTATTGTATGAGGGTCAGAGAAATTTAAGGAAAACACTGCAGTTACATTTTTTTTTAATTATAGGGGGAATTCTTTTTGATCCCGCCCTCGTTCAAATTTCCCTTTTTTTTCTCCATCCGGGGGGGTTTTTACCTTCGTGATTGCTCCCGGGGCCCCAATTTGTCCCGAGGGTTTGGACACAAATTTTCTTGGGAATCCCAACCCCCTTTCCAGTTAAACTTCCTTAATTATAGGGTTTTAAAAAAGTCCCCCCCAATTAAAACAGGTTTATAGATTGCCCCCCTTTAGTTAAAGGGAGGGGATACATATATGTTTTCCTCCCGGGCAGGCAGGGTTTATAGATATTGGGGGACTTTTCCCGGCAGGGATATAGATTTAGGGGGGGATTCTCAGGCAGGTATATAGAAGGCAATTGGGGGGGGGGGAGGGGTTTTAAAACTATAGGGGCCCCAGGGGTTTTATAGGGGCACAAAAGGGAAAAAATAAGAGATGGGGCTCGGGCAGGAAAAATAGGGGGGCCCGGGGAAAGGGATTTTAGGGGTCAGGCAGGCATTATAGGGGCTTAAAGGTTTGGGTTTTAGGGGGTTTAGGCAGGATTTTTGGGGTCAGGCAGGCATTTATAGGGGCTCCCTTTCAGGGCCCATAGGGGGTCAGGGAGGGATTAAAAGTGGCTCAGGGGAGGCATTTAGGTGCACTAAGACAGGTAAAAATAACAAATTTAAAACTCCCTTACCTGCTTTCCCCGGGACCCCCGCTCCTCTTCTGTTTGTCTTCGTCCCCCGCCTTTCCCTTTGGCAGCTCCCTTTGGGCCAAACAGCCTAAAAGGGCCCTGTGTCTGAGGGAGGCAGGGGCGCATGACATCACTTTATCGCGAAGCTGCCCGCTGAGGCGCCCCCGGGGGCCCCGGCGGGTTTTCAGCCCATGGGGACCCCCGGGGGCCCCGCTGTGTGGCCCGGGGGCGGCCGCACTTTTCGTGGGGGAGCAGGGGGAAACTCGGGTCTCTGTCCCCAAAGCACGCCCCCGTTGGGGCGTTTTCCCGCAGACGCCCCCATTCTGAGAAACCCCCCGGGGCTCAGGGCCCAAAGGCCAAACGGGTTTTAAGCCCGGGGGATTCGGGGGCCCCTTTAAATGCGGCCCCCAAGGGACCGGCAAAAAGTAAGCGCCCCAGGCTTCGCCTTCCTCTGCCTACCCTTTGTCCCCCCCCTGGGCACACAGCCTTTAATTTTCTAAAACCGTGTCAACAAAGTGAGTACAAAACCCCAAGTGGGGAAAAAGGACCCAAAAAGTGGCCCCAAAAAGGGCAATATTTTTTGTGGCCCCCATTGTTTTTCAGCGCTGCCTTTAAACTCCTTGGGCTGGGGGTTTTTAATAGGCTTTACAGGTTGCAGCCCCTGAAAAATTTTCCCCTTTCTGCTCCCCCATGAGACCCCGGAGCTGATGGAAGTTAGAGATCTTGCACTCTTTTACCTTTTGTTTGAGGAAAGCCCCAAAAGATGCTCAAAAGGGTTTTGGTCTGGAGGCATACTTTGGGAAAATTAAAAAACCTTTTAAACTCCCTTTTATTTGGCAAAGTCATTTTGTTGGTTTTCCCTTTTTACTATCTGAACCCCAAAAAGTTTTAAACTTGGGGTTTTTTGAGACCATGGGACATGGTTTTTCCCGTAAATTTATGTTCTTGGTCTGCTTTTTTTCAGCAAACTGTGGGCTTTTCCTTTTGCATCCTCTTTAGGGAAAAGGCTTCTTCTGAAAACGGGCAGCTATGCAGCCAAAAAGATTCAGTTTGTGCGTATAATCTGAAAACCCCAATAGGGTGACCCACCCCCCGTAAACCCCCCCCGTTTCAATGCTTTGGCCCGCAATTATACTCTATTTTGAAAAAACCCTTTTCAGTTGGTTTTTTTGCCAAAAAACATAAGTTAGTTCTTTTTTTGGGGGTTTTCCCTTTTATGGAAATTTACTATTGATATTAATGGGGATGGCTCATAACCTTGTGTAAAATGCACCCCAAACATTTTTATGTGGTTTTTAACACGGATCTGCATCCAAAATAATAACAAAAAAGTGGTTTTTTTGTTTTTTGACAAAAACTTTAGTTAAAAAAGGTTTCCCCGAACCACAGGTAATTTAAACATGGGGAGATACTCGGGGAAATTTTTAACAGAGAAAAACAACAAGTAAAATTTACAGGCCTTTACCTGTTACACCAAAGGCAGGGTGTAGTAGTTACTGAAAGAAAATCGTTTATACGGCAGTACATTTATAGGATAAGCGATTTTTGGGCCCCCCCCCTTTGGTTAAATACCTTTTAAAGGGGGCCCTTTGGGATTAAAAAGTAAATGGAAAAAAATGTTTTAAAAAATAATAATTAAGGGTGACATATAAGAATTTGCATTCAGTAGTTTTTTTGGCGTGTATTGCGGGCCCAAAAAAACTGCGACACCGTTTTATAGATGGATTTAAACCTTTTTAATGCCCTGAAAGGCGCCCCAAAATTTGATGGAAACGACAAAGTTTTTGGATATTTCACTCATCCTACAAAGTTTTGGGAAATTACACTCTAGGTGCCAAAATTTTTTGGGGCATAAAAACTTTTTATTCATACGAATTTTTTTATTTCACCCCTTTTATATTTTTTAGAAAAAGGGTGTCCGGGGAACCCCCGACAAAAATGTGCATGGGAATTCATAGATGTCTTTCCCAAAGGGTTTTAAAACCCCCCCCTGTTTTGCCATTTTGCAAAAAAAAAAGTTACTTACAATTGGTATCTCTTTCGTAAAAGTCTGAATTCTTAAAATGTAACATCATTTATTCCGTGTGCTGAACACTGAAAAAGAAAGAAATTTCCAAACGCCAAAATTGTGTTTTTTTAAGCCATATCTTATCCCCAAAGAATTGGAATAAAAAGTGATCAAAAAGTCACATGTATCAAAACCTACACTATAACCAGCAAAAAGATAAACTCTTGCTCAGGTCCATGCTAAAAAGAAAAAAAAAAAATTTTGGCACGAAGGGATGGCTTTACAAATTAAAAAAAAATCTTTTTTTTTTCTTAAGAGAAAGAAGTCTCATCAAAGGAATCATATCGATCTTCAGAATACAGATAAAAACATCATTTATACCAGACAGTGGACTGCATACAAATTAATACCCCGCAAAAATGGTGCAATTGCATTTTTTTCATGCTCTACCGCACATAGAATTGTTTTGGGGTTTTCCAGTACATTATATGTTTCAGTCAATGGTACCATTTAAACATTCATCTTGTCCCGAAAAAAAAGAAGCGCTAATATATACTAGCTATGTAGACAAAAAAATTTAAAAAAAAATCAAAAATGGTTGCAAACTTAAAGGGGTTGTTCGCAAACAATGATTGGGTTTTTAAATTTAAAGTCTTTAAAAAAAAAGCACTTTGCAAATATGTTCATTACAAATGCCCTACTGTTTTGAGTTCCCCCTTTGTATTATACATCGGTTCTAAAATCTCATAGTACCCCGCCCGTTATCCTTATTTATGGCTGTGGGTCTGAAGGCTCACCCCTTTGAAGAAGTCGGACGAGAGCCCCTCCCGCCGATGCTTTGGGGGGGAGGAGGACTTGGGTGTTTGTCCAGCAGCCGGGTTTTAACCCTGTTGTGCCTGTTTCCCCTCTCTCTAACAGAAAAATTGTGACAGCAGTGCCCCGTCTGTTACTATAATCATGATAGTTTTTTGGAAAAACGTGACTATAAATTTTTAAAGAGATCGGGGGGCCTGTGAATCTTTATGTTTTGTATTTGGGAACACCTGAGTTAGAAAAATCCCTTGTTGTTCTGGAGATGTGGGGACTTGTAAGCTAAAACAGGGGTAAGGAAACTTCATTCTCTTGCCTGTTTTAGCAACCACTTCCCCTTCCTCTCTTACACTCATAGATCAAGCCCTCTCCTGCAACAGACCTAGGCAGCACACACAGGGTGAACTACTGAGGAGTCGAAACCCTCCTCCCCCCCCTGTATTGAAAGTTACCTAGCTGCCTGTTGGCTGATGGGAGGGGGAGGAGGGAGCCAGAACAGACAGACCAAGATGCAGCCCCTCAGTTCAACTTACCAGGGGACAATGACAGGCTGAAAGCTCTGTAATGTGGACAACTCCTTAGGGTTTAAGGCAATAAACTCGTAGGTCTACCATTCAAACAACCCTGACTGGGTGACCTCAATATTACAATTCTACGTCCTAAACAGAGTATATGCAACAGGAGATATTTTCCACCAGATCATCAGAGTGATACAAGTCTGTAGATAGAGTCAGCCTTTGGTTGGATGCCACCTTGAATGCTAATGAGAGCTGTGTTTGGCTTGTTCACACAGCGTTTTTTGTAGTGTAAATTTACGCTTCAAAATCAGCTTCCAAATCTGCTTTAATAAACACCTGATTAGAGGTGAATTTTGAATCGTACTTTGAAGCGTGTTCTGAAAAATCCTAAATCCATTGTTTCCTTTGGGGATTTTACAAGTGAAAAAAACCTGAAGAATTGACATGTCACTTATTTTTAAGTGACCAAAAATCGGCTCGTAATTACACTTGTGAAATAGACTTCATGTGAACGTCAAGGCATATTTTACATTATATTCAATGAAGGTAGATTGTTAAGTTGTATGAGGCTGATTTGGGGGTGTTAAACTGCGCGTGTATAAGAGATTTAAAGTAATGGGTGGTGTTAAAATATTGTGTACTCAAGTGTAACTGTGGAGCGCTTACGTGGGTCGGGGAAGGCATCAACTTCTTTTTTGGGTGAATTAAACGGGTGAAGGGTAAGCGTCATATGGCATTGGCTTCGGGTTAAAGGAGAAGAAAACAATTCTTTTCCGTGTGGAGATTTTGCCCCGTCTCTTCAGGTCGTTTGTCTTCTGTGCCGTCCCTGCGTGGCCATTTTTGCACGACCGTTGACATCGGGGCAACAAGGCCATATGGTTATGTTTAGTCGGACAAGGTTAGTTAAATATGGCCCAAAATACGCTGTTGTGAACATACCCTAATGCTAATCCAAAGGTCTGGGGAGTATGAGACATGATGGGCTTGCTCCCTCCCTGAGAATACACCGCAGCACATATTCTCTCCATACAATATACAAGCTGACAAAGAACAGGCTCTACAGGTTATTGCAAAACATTCATCATAACTTATAAATTAAGTGTTTTAGGGGAATGCTATGTACTATATCAGATGCTGTGGCACAATGACACTATCTGAACGGAGTGATATTTGTTGTAATTTCTTACTCACTTTTATGACTCATTTTGACTTTTATTATGTGATATCTTAACACTGGCAGTGACACCTACTGTATATCATGTTCTTTTAACATTATTGGACATAATTTCCTAACAATAAATGTCACTTAGTCATGTGGATGCAGGGGATCCGGATGGGCCTACGGGGGACCGGGGGATCCACCGCGGGGTCCCACGACCGATAGCCCGCTGGGGGCCCCTGGTGAGACAGCAGCGCAGTGTCAGCCGTTCTGGCCCCGGGGCCCGTCCGCGCATGCTACGTGTCCCTGATTGCGTCCGGGACCTGTACGTCTCGTTTGAAGCGCCCAGAGACGGCCGGGAGTTGGGAGGACTAATGTCCCCGACTCCGGGGCTGTCGCGGTGTCAGCGTAGCACAGCGCCAATAGCGTTGAGCATCCAGCTGCCTCTCTCCCGGCAGGCTAGAACGCCATTAGGCCTTTCAGCCTGGGTGTCGGCGCTACGGCCCCTTATGCTGACGTGAGCTAGGCGAGTGGTGACGTCATACTCCACGCCGCCGCCTATGCAGGACGCCAGACGGATAGACGGCGGCAGCGCAGAGCGGAGGAGAGCCGGTAGGGGCCAGGTAAGTTGATCGCGCTTGTTAAGTTTTTTTTTTTGTTGCGTGCGTTTAACTACCGACAAGGGGGTCGCGAATATACAGGGGAGGCTCTGGATACAGGGGGGTTATGGCCTACAGGGGGGGCTCTGGCTACAGGGGGGATCTGCCTACAGGGGGGGCTTGGCTATATACCAGGGGGGCCTTCTGGCTACAGGGGGGCTCTGGCTACAGGGGGGGCTCTGGTACAGGGGGGCTCTGCTACAAGGGGGGCCTGACTACAAGGGGGCCCCGGCTACCTGGGGGCTCTGAATACAGGGGGGGCCTGGCTACAAGGGGGGGCCCTGGCTACAAAGGGGTGCCCTGGCTACAAGGGGGGCCCTGGCTTCAAGGGGGGCTTCTGGGCTACATGGGGGCCCCTGAATACAAGGGGGGGCCCTGATTACAAGGGGGGGCCCTGGCTACAGCGGGGGGGCTCTGGCTACAGGGGGGCCCAGGCTAAAGGGGGGCCCTGGCTACAGGAGGGGCCCTGGCTACAGGGGGGGGGCTCTGGTACAAGGGGGCTATGACTAAAGCGGGGGCTCTGACTACAGGGGGGCTCTGGCTACAAGGGGGGGCGACCTGGCTACAAGGGGCGGGCCCTGGCTACAAGGGGGGCAATGGATACAAAGGGGGGCGGCTGGCTACAGGGGGGGCCTGGCTACAGGGGCGGGCTAGGCTACAAGGGGGGCTCTGGCTACAAGGCGGGGCTCTGGCTACATAGGGGCTCTGACTACAGGGGCGGATATCTGAGCTACAGGGGGGCTCTGACTACAAGGGGGGCCCTGACTAAGGGGGGGGCATCTGGACTACAAGGGGGGCCCTGGATGTACAAGGGGTGGCCCTGGCTACAAGGTGGGGCTCTGACTATAGAGGGGGGTTCGGGACTATTATGGCGGGAGCTCTGAGCTTACAAGGGGAGGCCCTGTAAAACCTACAGGGGTCCCTCGGCTACGTACAGGGGGTCCTGGTACTTCAGGAGGGGCCCTGGCTACCTTCAGGGGGGCCCTGGGGGGCGCCACACTGTAGACTAACCTATAATGGGGGGCCACTGACTCAAGGGGGGCCCTGGCTACTAAAGGAAGCCTTGACTTACAAGGGATGCCCCAGGACTACCTACAGAGGGCCTGACTACATGGGGGACCTGGCTACCTAAATACTAAAGGGGCCCTGACTAAGCCGCTTACTACTGTAGTAAAGGGGGGGATGTATCTACCTACACAGTAGCTAAAGGAGGCACCGTAACTACCTGTATACTACTGAAGGAGACCAACTGCGTGTCGAAACTGTACCAATAAAGCGAGGCCTTATAGCAGGCATGTATACTACTTCATGGGAAGCCTTAAAACTGCCTGTATACTACTTCCGCATGGGGAGAGCCCTAAACATGCTGTATACGCACAACTAGAAGGGGGTCCCTAACTGCTTGCCAGCCTATATAAAGGGGACCCCTAACTACTAAGCTTACCTAACTGGAGAAACCACCTACCTACAGGACTGGGGCCTTGCTATTTGCCTACCTACTAGTCGTCTTGTCTACCTACCTTGTAATATAATTGAGAGGCAGCAGCCCATAGTTGTAGCATTATCTCCAGGGGTTAGTCTCTCCCACCTTCCAACCCCTTAGGATCTTGGCCTCTAAGTTATGCTTGTAAACCCGCTCTACACCCCTGGGAAGTTTGTACAGAGTGAAAGGGTAAAGAGATGCTGGAAAATTGAGGATTCTAAGATATTTGTGTATTAATTTCTGCTGGGAGAGTTGTGCCGGGACAAGTCCTCCATGGAGGTGTGGAACGGATGCAGAAGAAAAGGGGAATAGAACGATCATGATAGACGAGAACGACTCAATCAGATAGGAGATCTCCGGTGGCCATAATTTGAGGGGTTATTTTTACTTCTTATTGGATGGTGTGGGACACAGGAAACGTGGAGGGGGAAGTATTGTATGTGGGTGGAGGGGGTCTGTGTATGTGCGGTGAGTGGAGGGATATGTATGTGGGTGGGAGGGGATATTGTATGTGGGTGGAGGGGCATATTGTATGGGGTGGAGGGGATAGTTGTATGTGGGTGGAGGGGGATAGGATGTGGGTGGAGGGGGATATTGTATGCGGGTGGAGGGGATATCTGTATGTGGGTGGAGGGGGATATTGTATGTGGGTGGAGGAGGATATGTAGGTGGGTGGATGGGTGATATTGTATGTGGAGTGAGCGTGGATTATTTTATGTGGGTGGAGAGAGGATATTGTATGTGGGTGGAGGGGGATATTGTATGTGGGTGAGGGGGATATTGTATGTGGGTGGAGGGGTTTGGATGGAGCTACTTTGCCCTGTTTCTATGTTCTGTTAGACTGACAAATGTGTGACTACTTGTACCTACACAAGAACAATTGTTCTGTGTTTGCCACTGTATTATGTCGGTAAAATGGGGCGCGTTTATGTACGAGAGGCGGTATATATTTTCAATGTACAGTAGGGTGGGCCCCCCAGTCAAATACACTGTGTGGTGCCCCAGACCACCCACAGTGTCCGACACTGTGTCGGATGAGTTTGTCATCGAATGATGTAAGATATTGATTAAGTCAACCCTGCTACCGTCCCAACTCTAGCAGTCAGAGAGACAAGACAAGAGTGATTTTAGAGAACTATAGAAGTTGTGTTAAGACTAATCTATTTCCCAGATAAAGAAGGAGGGACATTTAGATATTAGGGAGGGGACAGCGGGACTAGAGTACAAAAAAATGGAAGACGTGTGAAAAATCCGCGAACTGATCTCCCTCCATCTGGGGGCTCCAACGCAGGGATGTCATCCCGAGGGGTCAAAATGATCGCTAAGAACGGTGAGAAATCCCAAAAAACCATGTCACGGGGGATATCTGTAGTGAAGTGAACTGCAGAGAGAACTGGGTCCACTAGAACATAAGGCTACCATCAGTAACACACTAGCCGCCAGGGACTCAGATACCTGCTGTTGCAGACGTGTCCCCTGCTTAAGTCATACATGTTCGGGTCCGTCTGGAAGTTTGCAAGAGAGCATTTGGATTATCATCGAAGAGCTCATTGGGAGAATGTCATATGTCGAAGGAAACAAGTAGAACACTGTATGGTATGACAACACAATCGTCATGTTTTGGAGGAGACGCAGAATTCTGAGTTGCATCAAAGAACACTGATACCTACTGTGAAGCATGTGGTGACAAAATAACGCCTTTTGGGGTCTGTGTCTCTGCAAAGGACAACTGATCCGTGTACATGAAAGAATGAAGGGGGCTATGTATAGTGAGATTTTGAGTGCAAACCTCTTCCATCAGCAAGGGCATGAAGATGAAAACTTGGCTGGTCTTTCAGCTTGACAATGATTCCCAAGAAATAACCCGGATAGGGCACACGAAGGAATGGATTTGTAAGAAGCATTTCAAGGTCCTGGAGTGCGCCTAGCCAGTCTCCGATCTCAACCCCATAGGAAAAAACTTTGGAGGAAGTTGTAAGTTCGTGTTGACCAGTGACAGCCCCAAAACAATCACTGCTCTAGAGAAGATCTGCATGGAGGAATGGGGCAACATACAGCAACAGTGTGCTCAACCTTGTGAAGACTTACAAGAAAAAATTTGACCTCTGTCATTGTCAACAAAGGATATTAACAAACAGTATCTACTAATCGGGTAAATGAATGATCCATGCGTCGAATGAACATGTTAGATCCAATCCCAAAAACGTTGACGGAAAGGGTAAAACTGGGAAGGGAACTTAAAATGTTATTTCACAAATGTCGAAATCTTGCAAACAAAATGGGGAACTTGAGGCGTAGTTGTAGAGGAGCTGATTGATGTGTTGGTTATGCTGAAACATGGTCTGGAATCTCGCATGATTGTGGCGATACGCCTTGCGAAGGTTTTATCTACTTTAGGAAAGCTCAGAGCGAGCAGGACGCGGGAGTGAGGAAGGTGTGAAGCTGTATGTAAGCTCGTCGATAGGAAGGGCATAATGGTGAAAGAGAGGTAGATACAGGGCACGGCAGTAGCTAATGAATGTGGGTATACCTTGTGGTGTGATAAACACAAGGGGGATTATATGTATAGATAAATATTATTTTTGGTGTAATTCTATAGACCCCCGAAACATCACTGAGGGATAGAGAACAGATGCATAATCAAATGTTTGGGCAAGGCACAGGCTGGTTACAGTGATAATAATGGGTGACATAATTTCCCAGACAGGACTGGGGTGTCCTGGTTCTGCTATCATAACTGAAATGAAGTAGGATAAGTTCCTCAATCTGTTAGATGATACTTTTGATGGGGCAAGTGGAGAGAGAGGAGAACCCTAGCTAAGAGTGTGCTCTGTTGGATCTGGTCATTTCTAACAAGCAGAAAAAACTGTACGGAGCGGTGCACAGTTTCTGAAAAATCTTGGTATAACATTGACTCACACAATATAATTCATTTTAGCGATAAACTGGAAAAAAAGAAAAAACTGAGACTTTTATTATGCTGATTCTTAAACTCTGGCAGTGATATACCTACTGTGATATCATTGTTCTTTTACATTATTGGAAATAATTTCCAAACAATAATGTCACTTAGTCATGTGGATGAGGTTTTGCTTAATGATGTAATATTATTTAAGAAACCATGCTTACCTCCGCCAACTCGTATAGACAGTTCAGAGAGACAAGCCAGAGAGATTGTTTAGAGAGAATATAGTAAGTATGTTAATGCTAATCTATTTAACCAGATAAAAGGAGGACATTTAGATATTAGAGGGACGCGGGACTAGGACGGTACAAAAAAATGAAGACGTGTAAACACTGATAATATACCTCCATCTGGGGCACCACGTCAGGATGTTCATCCCGTAGCGGGGCAAAAAATGAGCGCACAAGAACGGTGAGCACAAATAATGACCAAAACCATCACGGCGGGATCTAGAGAATGTCCGAGCAGTAGAGACTGGGAATACACAACATGAATCAATAAGGCTACCATACAGTAACACACTACGCCGCCTAGGGACTCAGATCCCTGCTGTGCCAGACGTGTTCCCCCTGCTTAAGTCAGTACATGTTCGGCCGCACGATCTGGAAGTTGTTGCAAGAAGAGCATTTGGATTATCCAAGAGAGTATTGGGAGATGTCATTTGCGTCAGATGAAATCAATGTAGAACTGTTTGGTAGAGACTACACTAACTCGTCATGTTTGGAGGTGAGAGGATTCTTAGTTGCATCCAAAGAACACGATACCTACTGTGAAGCATGGGGGTGACAACAATATGCTTTGGGGCTGTGTCTCTGCAAAGGACAACTGATCCGTGTACATGAAAGAATGAAGGGGGCTATGTATAGTGAGATTTTGAGTGCAAACCTCCTTCCATCAGCAAGGCATTGAAGAGAAAACTTGGCTGGGTCTTTCAGCATGACAATGATCCAAGAATACCAGCTAGGGCAACGAAGGAATGGCTTTGTAAGAAGATTTCAAGGTCATGGAGTGGCCTATGCCAGGTCTCCAGAATCTCAACCCATAGAAAACTTTGGAGGAAGTTGAAAGTCCTTGTTGCACAGTGGACAGCCCCAAAACCATCACTGCCTTAGAGAAGATCTGCATGAGGAATGGGGAATACCAGCAAACAGTGTGCTCCAAACCTTGTGATGACTTACAGAAAAACATTGACCTCTGTCATTGTCTAACAAAGGGATATTATAAAAAGTATCTACTAATCGGGTAATGTATGATCCCATGCCGGCGAATAGAACATGTTGTACAATCCCAAAACCGTGTCTGGAAAGGGTAACTGGAAGGGAACTTAAAATGGTCTATTACACAAATGGCGTAGAAAATCTTGCAAACCAAAATGGGGAACTTGAGGCGCTAGTTGTAGAGGAAGCTGATTGATGTGGGTAGGTATGCTGAAACATGGCTGGACTCCTAGCATGATTGGGCGATCAACCTTCAGGTTATTAATCTATTTAGTGAAAGCCAGTAGCGAGCAGGAGGGGAGGCGGAGTGTGTCTGTATGTATGGAGTGATATGTGAAGGAAAATGTGTGAAAGAGTATTGTACAGGGCGGTGTAGCTAATGTGTGGTAACCTTGAGTGGGTGGAAGATACATGGGGGATGTTAATGTAGAAAAGTTTATTTTTGGTGTAATCTATAGACCCCCGAAACATCACTGAGGAGATAGAAGAACAGATGCATAAAAATGGTTGGGCAGCACAGGATGGTACAGTGATATAATGGGTGACATTATTTCCCAGGACATTGACTGGGTCACTGTTTCTGCATCAAACTGAAAAGAGATGGAAGTTCCTACAATCTGTTAGATGATACTTTTATGGGGCAGTTTGTGTGAGGAACCCATCACGCAGAAGTGATGCTCTGTTGGATTGGTCAGTCCTAAACACAAAGCAGACTTTTGTCGGAGCGGTCACAAGTTTCTGAAAATCTTGGTAACAGTGATGCCCACCATATAATTCATTTTAGCCTGTGTGTAAACTGGAAAATATCTGAAAAACACAGAGACATTTTGTATTATGTGTTATCATAGACAATGGCAGTGACACTGTGTACTGTATTCATGTTTCTTTTTAACATTATTGGAAATAATTTCCTAACAATAAATGTCACTTAGTCATGTGGATGATGTTTTGCTTAATGATGTAATATTATTAAGAACCCATGCATACCTCCCAACTCTAGACAGTCAGAGAGACAAGCCAGAGAGATTTTAGAGGAATATAGTAAGTTTGTTAATGCTAATCTATTTCCCAGATAAAAAGGAGGGACATTTAGATATTAGGGAGGGACAGCGGGACTAGAGGTACAAAAAAATGGAAGACGTGTAAAACCACTGATAATCTCCCTCCATCTGGGGCTCCACGCAGGATGTCATCCCGTGGGGTTCAAGAAAGGCTTAGATGCCTACCTGGAACTAAAGAATATTAATGCGTACGTAGCTATGTAAAATTCTGGATCCTGGCTGGTGGAGACTCTGGGGTCGGAGATATGGGGCGACACATATAAATCTCGCCGCGACGGAGCGCGCGTTTTCGCCAGTTTTCCGGCGAAATTTGCGCCTCATGTATGTCGACGCCGAGGTGCGCTCATACATGGCGTGAAAAGTCCGCCTCGCCAGTGTGTGAGGCGCAGTGCTGGACTTAGGCGCAATGTGGGACTATGCTTAAGATTCGCCGCCCGAGGAGGTGCGCTCATACATGCCGTGTAAAGTCCGCCTTGCCAGTGTGTGAGGCGCAGTGCGGGGACCTAGGCGCAATGTGGGACTGCGCCTAATATTCGCTGTCCAAGGAGGTGCGCTCATACATGCGGGGAAAAGTTCACCGCGCCTCACCAGTGTGTGGGGCGCAGTGCGGGACTGCGCCGAACATGTATTCCGATTCAAGACAGGCTGGAAAACAGCGAAAAATCATTAAACATGTCCGTGCGGCATGGAGTATGAATAAAAAAATCGCCTTTATAAAGGTGTAAAACATTATCAGAAAAAGAGCTCAAACCTACTAAAAAAATACATAAATAAAATCACTTTCCAAAAATCAAGAACGGCGCAACATCGGAAATTTGGATATTGGAAATTGCCGGGAAATACAGTAATTCAAATTCCGTAAGCGCTTCTCATTGGTCGGCAGAAACAAGCCAATCAGAATAGGAGCAACAGTGAACCATTATAGCCTATGGAGAAGTATTGACCAATCAAAATCAAAGGCAGGACAGTTCAAAATATAGTAAAAATGCAGAAAAGAGCTGATTGGTTGAGCTAGCGGGGGCTTGGCAATCCTGGTCAATCAGAATAGGAGCGACAGGGACCCATTCTAACCTATGGAGAAGTATTGACCAATCAAATTCAAAGGCGGGACAGTTCAAAATACAGTAAAAAGGCAGAAAAGAGCTGATTGGTTGAGCGAGCGGGGGCTTGTCTATCCCGGCCAATAAGAGCGCGAGCTACTTGTCCCATTGAAGTCAATGGAGAGATCGGGGCAATAAAATCTCGGCTCTCAGCGCCGTGCGGCATGGAGTATGATTAAAAAAATCGTTTTTATTAGGTGTAAAATAGTAACTAAAAAAGAGCTGAAACCTTCTATAAACATAAATCAATCAAATCCCTAACAACGCGTTTGTCGCCAAGACCGGCGCTACATCAGGAATTGGGATATCGAGAAGTGACGGGAAATACAGTAATTCAAATTCTTTAAGCTCTTCTCATTGGTCGGCAGAAACCAGCCACTCAGACTAGGAGCGACAGTGACCCAGTATAAGCTCTGGAGATTGGTTGACCAATCAAATTCGAAGGCGCGACAGTTCAAAATACAGTAAAAAAGGCAGAAAAGAGCTGATTGTTGAGCCCAGGCGGCAGATATGAATCCACCAATCATATGTAGTGTGTCTATTTTGAGTGGAGAAAGAAGGGCGCAATAGAAGGGCGCCCAAAAGTTATTACTGTCTATGGGAAATATTCTAGTACTGTGATTGGTTGGGGGGAAGAGGGGCTCGTCCTGCTTAGCCAATCAGCGGTTGAGCTACCTTCACATAGAGTTCTATGGGGAAAAGAAATGCAGAGCGAGCTCTGTTTGTGATTGGCTAAGTTAAGAGGCGTGGTTATTTGGACCAATGGGAGAGCGAGCAACTAACCTTCCTCCACAAACATGTCTGCCCCTCACCTCCTGTCTCTTTCCCCCTCCTTGTAGATTGTAAGCCCTCACGGGTAGGGTCCTCTCTCCCTCTGTCGTGCCAATTGTCATTAATCACTTATCATTGTACTCGTTTGACTTATGTTATGTATGTAACCCCCTCGAATGTACAGCGCCCTGGAATCAATGGCGCTTTAAAATATATAATAATAGTAATAATAATAATAACAGATCTACAGACCATCATGGACCTGTGTTCATATACATTTTGAAGGCAATATATAGTTCATATACTGTTGAAGGAAGTTTTTCATTATATATATTCACACACACAGTCAAGTCACACTATTATGACCACTTTTTACTCTCTAGCTCACGAAGAAAGTCACGTGTTGCAAGCTTGGTGGGTATTTAAGGCTATCTGCACACATTGCTGTCAAGGATAAAAAGTGTGGTTTTCAGACCTACAAAAAAGATGATTATTGGCTTTCAGGCCAAGGATGGCAGTTAACTGTTCACGTGCTGCTGTGGTGAAAGTTTTATGGTGAATGGACAAATGGTGCACTGGTAACAAAGGTGCGCAAGGTGGGACTGGCACACTACAGTGGAGCAGCTTGTCCCCAAAATGAACCAAGGGGTGACCAGATGTGGTTCTAATACAACAGTTCACTGCACCCTACTCCATATGGGACTCTGAAGCAGATGATCACAGCACATCTGCTAACCAAGCTGTATAGACAGAAAAGGCTTGCATTTTTACAGCAGTATCAGAATTGGACCTCAGCTGGGTTGCCTTCAACAATGAGTCACGTTTTCTACTTAATCAAATTAATGGACATTTGTGAGAAAACATCAGCGAGCAAACATCCTGCAGCCATTGATGGAAGAACACAAGCTGGTAGTGGCAGCATTATCGTCTCGGAAATATTTTTGTGGCATTCTTTGGGCACCCATCCATGTGAAAGACAGTTTTTACTTATTTGGGTATGAATCCATCCTTCGCGTACACCTATTCATGCTGATTGTCTTCCCTAAGACAACAAGAAAACGCAACATAGCTAGAACTGTCTGACATTGGTTGGAAGAACATGGCCAAAACTTCAAGTACTGCACTGGCCCCCTGACTCCCTAGACTGGAACCTAATTAAATATCTTTGGGCCCAAATTGATCCCACGCACCCTCCAGCAGCTGTGGGATGCAATCCGTTCCAGATTCCTACAGCAACAAGATGAAGAGATGGCTTGACAAAGACCTGTGCTAAGGTTGCAACGTTGCATGTATCTTTGGGTGTTTTTTTTGGAGGAATAAAAATCGACTTAATTTTTTTTAAACCCGCAGGATGCTGTCTCTTCATCTTGTTGCTTTGCAAGTTTTAACCCCAAGGATTCAGGGGGCAGGGGCTGTGCATCCCCTCTGACATATCTGTGCTGTTGGATCCTGCTTTTGTTGTTTGTAGCTCCAGATTCCTGTGACAATCTGCCTGGACCTTAATGAGTCGCTCCCAGACCATCTGATGTCCGTGCTGCACACAACAGTTACTCTGGATATTAGCTGCTGGTCATAATAATGTGACTCAAACGGGGTTATGTGTGTATTATATGTATATATTTACAGTATTGCAGTGTTACAAATTAATTAGACCTCAATACAGATAGTTTTAGGCCCTAGAATAATGACAGTTTGTCTCTTTCTATCTAGTATAGCCATGGATGATGTCAGTGGTAATGAGCCTGGGTTCTTGCATTTGTACAGCCAGTGTAGTAGTTAGTAGATCAGAGCGGAGGGGCTGGGTGTTGTTTTATTGCTCTCTTTGCATAATCTCTGCTAAGCTTGTTCTGACATTTTGGCTTATAATAGAGCAGATTTTCATTGTGGATAAAATTGAAAGCCCAGAATGCACTGCAGCTACCTTCACACAGGCACACAATTGCCTGCCTGCAATTTTTCACAACAGAGCAGGGAGACAGGATTTCAAAGCTGCATGATGCAAGTTATGGCTTTTGTTAGACCCGTTGTAATGGCCCAGCCGGCTCCTGTATGATAAAGGATAATCACAGACCAGTGCACCTTGTAAGGCTTTCCAGGTTTACAGACCAGAACAGGAGTTATATATAGGCTTAGCTGCTCGTATATCAGGATCACTGGGGCCATTTAACTACATTAAAGCAAATGATTTTCTATATTGAGCGACAACAGCAACAGGATGTTCGTTAAATGATTTTCTATATTGAGCAACAGCAGCAACAGGATGTTTGTTTAGTTTTACCCCCTTGGTGTATAGAAGAGACTGTAGAGGCGTCGATGGCTGCGGGGACATCTCTCTGTAAAGCTATTGTGATGTTGTTAGTCAGATCCAAAAAATACACAAAAATATATAATATGAAAATGGTTTCACTCCTTGGTATAAATAACAGACATTAGCGCAGATTTATGTACATGGGGAGAGGAAAAGGCATAAAGTGTTCGAGGAAGCTTTTTCAAGAAGTATAACACAAATAAGACACATGAGACTTTTCTGACTGCAACATATTCATCAGTGTTCAAGGACACCACATCTACTTCCTATAGCAGGAGTTCACTTATTTCCTAACACTATTAGACTCCCGACGACTCCAGTTATGGAGTCAAATGACAAAATTGTTGCTGCCTTAAACCACTACTATGGGTCACACCTAAAATTCACATTTATACAGCTTATGTACAGTGGATCAATAACATAAATATGAAAGCACTGAGCCTATGTTAGCTGCAGGCAGGACCAGACTGCCATAGGGCGATTCTGGCTTGATGGGTTGGTGTCCTCAGTAGGCTGTTCATCTCTTCTTCACCCAGTGAGCTTTTCCATTAAGTGGTAACATGGTGCTCGCCCTTCACTTCTCAGCCTATTACAGTCACTAGCTGTAGGCTGTGTAGGGGAGCAAGTCCACTGTGCATTGGTAGAGGGCCGAATACCCTCCTTTGATAAGCCCCCTGGCTAGGGTCGGGACGACGGGTAGGCGAAGGTAGGCAACTGCCTATTGCGCCACTTTATCCCAGGCAGGAAGTGGGTGCAAGGAGACATGGAGTCAGCTGAATTTTCAATGGGGGGCGTTATGTGCCTTATTTGCCTAGGGCAACAGAATACCTTGTCCCAGTCCTGCCCCTGACTCAACATCTTGTTACTGCTATTGAGATTTCTGTCCTTAAAGGGGTTTTCTTGCTACAAAGATCATAACTGTAATGATGGGGAAAGTAAAAATAAACACTTTTGCAATTGGTTTGTATTAGCTAAATCGTTTAGTATAGCAGCTATTAGCTAATCTGTAAGTGTCTATCACTAAATCTGAAGCCTGGGGTTGGGCCAAGCTCCCTTTGCTGTGATTGGCTGCCTAATATTTAGTTCAGCCCTAGTTGGGACACGCCCCCTGTGTGGGACATGTCCCCTGTGCTGTGATTGGCTGCCTGCACTCTCTGTTCTCACTTACTCTGAGCTGTGTAAAATGAAACTGAAAATAAATCCCCCAGCTTTCTGTGCTGGCAGTGTCTGTGTAATAAAGGCTGCCTGAGCTCTCTTTGCTCCTCTCCCAGTGATAGTTCTATGTGAAGGATCTGGGCAATTATGGCGTCTCAAGCTGTTACATTCACTCTCCCCCTATATAACACAGCCTTATACACTCTGATCCCCCCCACCCAGATAACACATATGATGAAACAAATGTGAGAATTGTACTCTGTTCCCGCCTCTATTATCAGGCAGGAGGTAGACAGGGAGCAGAGTGCAATTCTCACCTTTGTTTCATCATTTCAGGCTGTGTGTATAACTGTTGACACTAGTACAGGTGTTGTGGTTACAAGGAGCTTGTGGATGGAGGTGACAGCTCTCCAGGCATGAGAACTGACCATTACAGGAGGTCTGCAGAGCTGTGACATCCACCCCTTTCCACTGCTCACACAGAATGATGATGATAACTAAGGAGTGAGCAGGGAGGGGGTGTGATGAGGTCACCAGTCTTTAGTAATGGAAGTCACGCCTACAGGGAGGAGAGACCCGCCCCTGGATTTGAAGCTGTAAGACAAAGAGAAACAGCTAAAGTCTGTGAAAGCCTGTGGTGAGAAAACCCCTTTAGGTCTAAGCTAATGGACAGCTGAACAGCAGTGACAAGATATTGGGTCAGGGTCTCCATTTGTCAACCAAAATGACCACCAATGCATCCTGGAATTTACAGAGGATGACAAACTTTCAGTCACGGCTCCATTTTTGCCTAACTGCGCTGTCACTTTTCTATTGCGCTCGGTGTGGCCTATAACATGACCTGGCTGCTCTGCTACCACACTGTACATGGCCGTCAGAGGTTCCTGGGGATGAGGTAACTGGCACAGGTGGGACCCTGACAAGAAAGGCCTGCTGTATGCAGACTTAACGACCATGGGGTGAGCAGACCAGATGCTGTAGTGTGGGGTAGGGTTCATATAGCAGGGTGTAGTATAATGGGCTAAATGGCAGTGGGTGAAATATCAGTGAAGATGAATTACGTCACTGGGGTAAAGATTGGTGGGTGCTAGAGGTCAGCGGGTCGGCTGTCTTTTCTTGGATGTGCGTATTAGATGGGAGTGTAATGTGGGGTTTGAGATTGTGGGTTTTGTGAACTTGGAGGGGGTAGTAGATAAGGGGGTGTCATATACTAAGATAAGGTATTAGATGGAGGCATGGCATGTACCGAAAAGGGCTAAGGGCTTCAGATAGTGACCAACATGGCTGCCAATGTACATAATATCTTGCAATTTTACTAAAATGCTGTACAGTGCAAACAGATGTAAATCCCCTTCATGTTCACCAGCAATAAAAGCTACACCAGCTGTTTTTCCCTTGGACACTCAAACAGTGCACCCCCTGTACCATACAACTACAGTACATAGCTGGTGAAATAGCATCGGGGTTGGTGGGGTGACATCTTTCATCTTGCAGCTTCTTGCAGACACTAAAAAATACTTGGAAGTAATACAAGAACCAAAAGAAATGCTATGCAGAGAACTTCCTCCGCTAGTAGGTAATTCAATCTTGTACAAATATAATTGACTTCCCTGCCCTTCACTTTGATGGGGAAATATAACTCTCCCCATACCCTCACAGCTGTATACCTTCAGGACCTGAGGGGGTTGTTGCTTTCACTACTAATTGCATTAACAAGGAATTTATTACCTTCTTGAAGGGATACTCCCTTATTGTAAGGTTATGGGATATTGCTAAAATATGCCATAACCTTATAATCCCTGGGGTCCAACCTGTGCAATTCCTACTGATCTATTATAAAGAGACTAAAATGCAACTTAGTTCTGCTTCCACTTTACAGTTTTTATTATTATGTTTTAATAAATTACTCTGGTCTTTGGTTTAAACATGTAGGCAACGGTAAGTAAAGACTATTATCAAATACAATGCTGGTCTGATTTTGCTTCCTTTCAGATGTAGAGAAGTTCTTATCTCCTGCTTGTGTACACAAGCTTCACTAGGTTACTGAGCATGACCTGGATGGTGATGGCGCTCCATGCTGTTTCTTATCAGCAGCACAGAAACTTAAGGGTAAAAAAGCCAGTAATAAACTTAAGAGACTTCTGCCCTGCTGTTTAGACCTCTCCATAACAAATGTCCTTCTAAAAGGAATAACAGAGCTGATATGCCAATCACTGCTGTAGACCTGCACACAGCCTAGCCAGGAATTGTGAGTCTGAAGCTGGCTGTAAAGAGCAGGCTGTGTGAAACAGCCTGATGAGAACACCAGATTTAAGGGGTATTCACACAAAATATTCAGCAGATGTTCTTGAGGATTTATCATGGATTTTAGTGCACATTTTTCTCCACTGACCTCAATGGGAGAAGGCAAAATCCACAAAAATGGTTTAGAGCAGCTTTTGCCTTCTCTCTCTGAAGTCAATGTACTAAAATCCAGAGTTAAGTCCATGATAAACCTGCAAGGCTGGGTTCATGCGAAGATCAAAAGAAACCAAGGTGCTAATGTGATGTAAATATGGTGTAAATCTCGTCAAAACCTCTGGGTATGTTCACATGGCGTATTTGCAATCCATATTTCGGAGAGTAATTGCGCTGCAATATGTCCGAAGTATGGACCGCAAATATGGTAATTCATCGCTCTTATTGAGAGCTTTGATCACCTGTCATTTTTCCTGACGCTTATTACGTGCCGGAAGAAAGAAGGGAAAGTCTATGGGAGCCACCACAGAGCGTTGTAGAAGTATGTGCTGACCAGTGCGTACTTCTAAAACACCCGACGTGCCGCAATACACCGGGTGAACATACCGTTAGTGTTTGAAGCATTTATTGTTCCTCACATTACCTTATTGCTGCTGCTAAGGCTGGGTTCACACATTGCGTTACTGCATGCATTTTTGTTTGTTTCTCATCTGCATTAAAATACAGGTAAGTACACATGCGTTTGAAAAAGCAGAGGGTTTTACAGGGCCGGACTGGGAATAAAAATCAGCCCTGGCACAAAGCCCCCAGCAGCCCACATACAATATCCGCTTACAAAATTTCCCTTGTTCTCGCACCTCGCCACTTTCTAAAATTAACTACACTGTATAGGAGCTTTCACATGGAGCATTTTTGTGCAGAAAGGAAGAGTAGTTAATGCTGTACATTTCTGCATAAAAAAATGCACCAAAACCGCTCTGTGTGAAAGCCCCCTAAACACAAGCAAGAAAGAAAAAGTGGTGCAGAGAAACCCCTCATCACAGAGTCAGGTGTGCACTTACTTTTCGACCAGGGATAATCCCACACTGACACTACATAAGCAGCAACATAACCTACAACCCCACCAATCACATCCCCAGTAGTCAGGTCACCATCACATGAAAACAGCACTAATTCAACACAGAAGTAAAATGACCCCTGACAGCAGGGACTCACAGGAGACATCATCTCTGATGGGAGTTGTTCTCTTCTCCTTTTCTTCTCCTTCTGGCACAAACCTCCATAATGTTTTCCCTGATGAGTTGTTCCCTTCCATTTTTGCTCTGTCTGGTACAGCATGCAATGTCTTCTTCTCCCGGTCACTACTCATTCCTGTATAATTTACCACAAATACATCTTAGACTCCTCTCTTTACCAGCACTTTCCTATCAATTCCCCAAAACAGCGTATGTTAGACCCTAAAAATTAGAAATTAAAAAATGTCAGTTTAAGTGGCATGTACATAGGTAGACTCCCATTTATTTTAGGTAAACAGAGCCTTCCTCCCTTTATTTGGTAGGTAGACAGAGCCCTACCCCTGTACCTAGCCAGGTAGCATGGGCTGCCCCCAGTAACCAGCCAGGTAGCTGGGGCTGCCCCCAGTAACCAGCCAGGTAGCTGGAGCTGCCCCCAGTAACCATCCAGGTAGCTGGAGCTGCCCCCAGTAACCAGCCAGGTTGCTGGGCTTGCCCCCAGTAAACCATCCAGGTTGCTGGGGCTGCCCCCAGTAAACCACCAGGTTGCTGGGGCTGCCCCCAGTAACCAGACAGGCAGCTGTGGCGCCCCCAGTAACCAGCCAGGTAGCTCGTGCTGCCCCCAGTAACCAGCCAGGTAGCTGGGGCTGCCCCCAGTAACCAGCCAGGTAGCTGGGGCTGCCCCCAATAATTAGCCAGGTAGGGCCAGTATGTAGCCAGGCAGGGCCAGTATGTAGCCAGGCAGGGCCAGTATGTAAGCAGGTAGGGCCAGTATATAGCCAGGCAGGACCAGTATGTAGGCAGACAGGGCCACTTATAGGTAAGTAGGGCCCGTATATAAGCATGCAAGGACACTTAAAAGGTAGGCAGGGCCAGTATATAGGCAGGCAGGGCCACTATGTAGCCAGGCAGGACCAGTATATAAGCAGGCAGGGTAACTTATGGGCAGGCAGGGCCAGTATAAAGGCAGGCAGGGCCAGTATATAGGTAGGCAGGGCCAGTATATAGGTAAAGGGAGGGCAGTAATAGGTAGGCAGGGCCAGTATATAGGTAAGCAGGGCCAGTATATAGGCAGACAGGGCCATGGCAGTATATAGGCAGGGGCAGTATATAGACAGGCAGGGCCAGTATATAGGCAGGTCCAGTATATAGGCAGGCAGGTAGTATAGAGATAGACAGGGCCAGTATATACGCAGGCAGGGCAGTATATAGCCAGGCAGGGCCAGTATATAGCCAGGCAAGGCAGTATATAGCCAGGCAGGGCCAGTATATTGGCAGGCAGGGCTGTATATAGCCAGGCAGGGCAGTATGTAGGTAGGCAGGCAGGGCTGATGTATAGGCAGACAGGGGCAGTACATAGGTAGGTAGGCGGGGATATATAGGTAATAAGTAGGGCAGTAAAATAGGCAGGCAGGGCGTATGTAGTAGAGGGCAGAATATAGGTAGTTTTGGCAGGGCAGTAAATAGGTAGATAGGCAGGGCAGTATATAGGTAGATAGGCAGGGCAGTGTATAGGTAGATAGGCAGGGCAGCATATGGGTAGGTAGGGCTAGTAGTTTAAGAAAAAAATAAAACCAATACTTACCTGATGTCTCTGCTTCCTCTTCTGTCTTCGCCCGGAGCAGCCGCTGGCAGCAGAGCGCGGGCCGCAGAGCCGGCGCGTGATGACATAATCACATTGCGCGCTTGCCCCGCGGCCTCCTGGGAGCTGAATAGACGGGATCAGAAGATCCCGGCTGTTCAGCCTTGGCCTCTGCTTGCACCACGTGGTGCAGGTGGCGGCCGTGATGGTTGCATGGCTGGGTCGGTGACCCGGCCGTGAAGCCGTGTGGTGAGGGGGGCCTGTTGGCCCCCTGGCACAGGGGTCCGGTTGCATATGTGACCATTGCGGGGCCTCTGTACGTGCACCAGGTGACACTCGGGGCCCGCCAGGGGGTAACACCGGCCCCCTCGGCAGACACTCCGAGCCTGCGCTGCGGCCCGGACCCCAGCGGCACGCCGGGCAAATGCCGGTCTGCCCTATAGATAGTCCGGGCCTGGGGTTTTATAACGAACTCTGATTTGAAACAGGTGAAATTTGGCCTAAAAAAGCAAGTTTTTTTGTTACTTTGATGTAGTTGAAAAATGCGACACGTGAATCCAGCCTGAAGGTTTTTTTCTCCCTAGAACTTTGAAATTAATGATCTATCTTTAGAATGTGCCTTCTATAATATTAGGGTCCATCTACATGGCATGGTTTTACACTCAAATTTTGGCACGGATTTGGGATTTTGAAACCGGTGAAAATCCAACTATTAACCAACCACATAGACCTCAATAGAAAATCCGAGTTGTAGTTTACACGGCTTTCATTTTTTGAGGTTGGATTTCAAAACAGCGGCTTAGCAAAAACCTTGGAACATATACATTCTTCCACCAGATTTACGGCAGAAAATGTAATATTCCAATGTTTAAAAATCAAAAAAACTGCCCAAAACTAAAAAGAACGAGTGTAAAATATTGGTCGGATTCTGTTTTAGAAGCCAACCAATATTTTGTCCTTGCCGTGTGGACGCAGCTTTACACCTGCAGGGCGCAATATTTTGGCATCTGCAGTGCTCCAGCCAATGCCAGGCACAGCTCCATACCTATAGTAGCAGATGTGCCTGGAGTTACAGCTCAGAGCAGCTCAGGTCCAGTCAGGTGGATGGGACTGAGCTATAATAGCAGACACAGGCGTGACTGTGATATATTGTGTAGTCATGCTGCACTCACCACACCTTCTCATAACCTACAAATGAACACAGCACGTAGTCTTGTGTACTTTCAAATGCCAGGGCTGAATATCCATCCCTGTCCAGCCCTGGCTGCAGGCAATCAGAATTTAATCATTTAATGTATATCTGTGTGAAGGGAAGCAGCGCTGTAACAGAGCTCTGATCCCCATAAAGATATATTGTGAAATTAATCTGCACAGGATTTTAGACCTACAAAGACTAAATATAACTTAGATTAGACTTTTGGTTTGAATTTTTAACCCACACTTGATCTCAGAGGATATTAGGTGTTCCATACTGTCTAACATTCCTAGAGCCCAAAAATATTACTAATACGCTTCCTTCATACATTTGTTTTTCATGGTGTTTTTTTTTTTTTTTTTTGGAGGGGGGGTGAAAAAATGCCTCAAAAACTTGCATGAATTTTTCAATGCTTTATGCATTTTTTGATCGTTTCTTCTGGTGATTTTTTCCCATCAGAAATTTCCCATCGTGTGATTTGTTATACGGAAGAATGTAAAAAAAAAAAAAGACATTAAAAAAACGTAACACACATTTAGGCCTAGTTCACATCGGCGCCGGACGTTTTATCTGTCACAAGACCCTTTGGAAATTACGGAAATAATAGCACAAAAACATCAGACACATTGCGGAGGCCCGACAGACCCAATTATAGTCAGTGGGGTCTGCCAAGTTTCACTGATGTTTGCCGTAAAACAGGTCCAATTCCACCTCTGCAAGGAGGTTCTGAACGAGACCAGGAACCAGGCTTTACAAATTGCAGAAAAAAAATAGTGGTAGTAGTCTTTGGGGAAAATGCCACAAACTGCATGAACAAGTGTCATACCTAGTTTAGAAAAAACTGCCACTGACCCCAAAAAATTGCACCCAAAGTAAGAAAAAAATTCTGCAAGGAAAAAAGTGTGTACACTTTATATTTCGCTGTTGACTTCCAATTATCATCTGGGGCCTTAAGTATGAAAACTGTCTAGCACAAAGACTGTCTTTGTTGCCCATAGCAACCAATCAACACTTAAACTCTATCAGTTCTCTATCTATAAAACACTAAAACATAACTTTTATTATGTAACACTCTTAACCTCTATACACACTATTTAAAAACCTGATTTCTAATCTCACCATTTAACCCTTTCTACTTCTGAAGGAAGGAATAGCTCCTTTTCTATTATCAAGTCTGGTGGAGCACCATCCATTAACCGGACCTCTTACCCCTGATGAAGCCAGGCTAGCTGGTGAAACATGTTGGGGAGGTCAGACATGACGTTTTAAATTGTGATTTCTTACCTCTGTCTACAAGTGTCACCCACTGCAGAGGGTGTCACAAGGGGGCCTTATTTGTTTTGTGTCCATTAGATTAGGGATGACTGCCCAAGTACGATGCTTGGGATCCCTTACTGGAGTTAGTAAATTGCTGTATATACAAGGCTTTCCTGTTAATGGGTGGTGCTCCACCAGACTTGATAATAGAAAAGGAGCTATTCCTTCCTTCAGAAGTAGAAAGGGTTAAATGGTGAGGTTAGAAATCAGGTTTTTAAATAGTGCGTATAGAGGTTAAGAGTTATACATAATAAAAGTTACGTTTTAATGTTTTATAGATAGAGAACTGATAGAGTTTAAGTTTGCCTATGGCAAAATAGTAAATATAGTGATAAAAAGTCACTCTCTGTTCTCTTGCGAGATTCCCATTTTTTTGGAGACTATTTGACAAGAATTGTGGCAAGGCACAGGTCTGGCCAAGGTTACAAAAGAATTTCTACAGCACTCAAGGTTCCTAAGAGCACAGTGGCCTCCACAATCCTAAAATGGAAGAAGGTTGGGACAACCACAACTCTTCCTGGACCTGGCCATCCAGCCAAACTAAGCAATCGTGCAGCCCTACACTAGTCGGGGCTTTATGGCAGAGTGTGCCGACGGAAGCCTCTCTTCAATGCAAGACATATGAAAGCCGCATACAGTTTGAAAAGAAACACATGAAGGACTCCCAGACTATGAGAAATAAGATTCTCTGGTCTGATGAGACGAAGATTGAACTTTTTGGTGTTAATTGTAAGCGGTGTATGTGGAGAAAACCAGGCCCTGCTCATCACCTGCCCAATACAATCCCAACAGTGAAACATGGTGGTGGCAGCATCATGCTATGGGGGTGTTTTTCAGCTGCAGGGACAGGATGACTGGTTGCAATTGAAAGATGGAAGGAAAGGAAAGATGAATGCGGCCAAGTACAGAGATATCTTGGATGAAAACCTCTTCCAGACGCTCTGGACCTCAGACTGGGCCAAAGGTTTATCTTCCAACAAGACAATGACACTAAGCACACAGCTAAAATAACAAAGCAGTGGCTTCAGAACAACTCTGTGACCATTCTTGACTGACCCAGCCAGAGCCCTGACCTAAACCCAATCGAGCATCTCTGGAGAGACTTGTAAATGGCTGTCCACCAAGGTTCACCATCCATATTCCAATATCAGTGGCACACTATAAACTAGAGAAAATATCAAAGTGGACATAGGAATTTTGAAAAGCATTTCTGCTATCTAGGATATATGAAAAAATTTTACGTTCTTAGTTCACATTTTTGATCAAAACTGCTTAAGCCACCTCCGAAACGCCAACGGGACCTCAAAGGCAGGTGGTCCTACACTATTGTTACACTATTATTACCTCTTTTGGACTCTGTTCAGACTTCCACACTTCTAATATTGTTTCTAACGTTCACCATCCAACCTGATGGAACTGGAGAGGATCTGCAAGGAAGAACGGCAGAGAATCCCCAAATCCAGGTGTTAAAAACTTGTTTCATCATTCCCAAGAAAACTAATGGCTGTACTAGCTCAAAAGGGGCTTCTACTCAATACTGTGCAAAGGGTCTGAATACTTCAGACCATGTACTATTTCAGTTTTTCTTGTTTAATAAATTTGCAAAAATAACTACATTTCTGTTTTATTCCTTTCAAAATGGGGGGTGAGGGGTGCAGAGTGTACATTAATGAGCAAAAAAATTAACTTTTTGGATCTTACTAAATGGCTGCAATGAAAGAAAAAGTGAAAAATTTAAAGGGGTCTGAATACTTTCCGTACCCACTGTACAGTTGAAACCAGAAATACACATTGAAAAGACCCAAAAGCATGTTTTCGACATGAAATCAGAATAAACCTTACTTGTTTTAGGTCAATTAGGATTACCAAAATTATTCATATGTGCCAAATGCCATAATAATATGAGAGTCAAAAGTTTACATACACTAGGATTACTATGCCTTTAAACAATTTGGGACAGCCCATATGATGATGTCATGTCTTTGGAAGCTTTTGATAGGTTTTTGGCAATATCTGCATCAATTAGAGACACACCAGTAGATGTATTTCAAAGCACACCAAAAACACAATGATTCTGTGTGTAACATCATGGGAAAGTCTAAAGAAATCAGCCAAGATATCAGGAAGAGAATTGTGGACTTGCACAAGTCCGGTTCATCCTTAGGTGCAATTTCCTGATACCTGAGTGTGTCTCGTTCATCTGTACAAACAATTTTATGCAAGTACAAACAGGCCCTCATACCCTCGGGGAAGGGACATTTCCCTTTATCAGGATGAATAGGAAACAGTATGTATCACATGGACGAAAGGCCACAAAAACCCAAATTTTAAAAATTTGAAAATGATACTGCCCTTGGTCTGGAAAACTAAAATTAAGGTTTGGCTAAAAAACCACTTTAAGTTTGGAGGAAAAAGGGAGAAGGGGAAAACCCAAGACCACACCCACGTGAAACACTGGTTTGCAGCCTTTTGGGGGGGTTGTTTTGCTGCAGGAGGGACTGCTGACTTCAAAAATAAAGGGCATCATGAAAAAGAAGATTGGGGCAATACAAAGCAACACTCAAAACTCACCAAATTTAAACTTGGCAAAAAGGGTCTTTCAAGTGAACAATGACCGAAGCATCTGCCAACGGTTTACCAATTGATTAAGGATGACCAATCAATGTTTTGAATGGACCAAAAACCCCTGAAAAGTTTGGGGTGGGGGGGGGCAAGGCGACCCCCAAAACATGGCTCGTTACACCATTCTGTCAGAAGAAACGGGCCAAAATTTTTTTGGGAGAAGTTTGTAAAGGGTGTCCAAAATTTTTGACCAATCAACATTTAAGAAAATGCTACCAATACAATGAATGAGTAACACTTTGAGAAATAATAAAAAGCCTTAAAAAAAATTTTATTTCTCTCTCATTATTCTCATTGGCAATTACATATTTGGTAATCCAAACTAAAACCCCTAAACACGTAAGGTTTTTTTTTTTTCTGATTCATGTCAGATATTTTTTAAAAAAAAACATGCAAAGTATTTGTCTTTTTAATACTGATAGTGAAAGTAAACTTCGGTTTTTAAAACTGTAGATGTTTCTCCACTCAAAGCCCAAGGGGCACACGGATTTTTTGGGGGTATCAGAGTATAGGCGGCTATATACATATGCATGCCACTCTTTAGTGTTTTAATATGCAAGAAAAAGCACAGAATTTTCTTTACATTTCACAAATGCTTGCTACTTTGCATTTCTCTATCACATAAAGTGTAAATAAAATATATTTAACTTTGTGGCTGTAGCTTCAAAAATAAGAAACAGTTCAAGGGCTTTGAATAATATAAGGGCATCTCTGCCATAGGTGTTAGCAAATTTTTAGTGCCCCTTTAAAATCTTGCATTTACCCTTGAAATGTAGCTTGGCAGAAGTAATATAGAGCCTATATTCGCTTTATAACACTCTGTAGTGTTAGAAACATTTATCATACTAGGCGCAAAATAAAAAATGGCCGACTCACTCATGTAATGAAGTTGTTAAAAAAGAGCAGAAATTTTGATAAATCTGCTCTGCTTTATTGCCATTTTCTAGGTAATGTAGATAATAACATGCTAATTAAATAACATTTAAATGAGATAAATGGAGAAAGCATTTGCCATCCTTAGCAGTCATTGTTCACAGAAAAGCATGTGGAATTTTTGCTAGCCAAATGGCAAATATCGAGGGGGGATTTATCATACTATATTTGCCACTTTTCTATTATATAAAAGGGCAACTTTTTGGGGCCCCATGATGAAAACGTTTTGGTCTAAAACTCACTTTTTTCCCTAAGTAAAACCCAGGGGAAAAAAATGAGTTTTGGACCTAAACAGGTTTTATAAATGTCCCCCTTTGTGAAACTTTTTGTGCAAAAATTCAATTTTTACTTTTTGCTGGGTTTTTTACCCCTGCTTTGGCACAGCAAATTCCTCACTTTGCTTCATCCGCTCTCCCTTAAGACCGGGAAGAAAAGCCAGTCAAAAATTTAAATTTTCTGCGAATTCTTACTTCTTCTAACATGAACATTACCCCCCACTCATTTGATTCATCATTTCACAGTAAATAAGTAAAATTTGGGCATACCATTGTCACAATGGTTTTCTATGATCATTAACCAGTTCAGGACCAACTAGCAGATTGAAATAGAAACCCTTAGGGCATATCCACACGGCACGGGTTTTCGGCTGGTTTTTCAGCTGGTTTGCGGTTTTTCAGACCGCCTGAAAAACCGGCCGAAAATGAGCACACTGGTGCTCTATGGAAAACCCGTGCAGCAGTCCCCACTCCACAGGTTTTCCGTTGGGCGGTTTTTCTGCCCGGGCCGCCCGCAAAACATTCTACAAGCACAATCTTCCGTTCATTTTGGGACGGAATCTGTGCTTGTGAAGGGGGAGGGCCGTGGGAACGGCCGCAAAATAGGACAAATACCGGTCGGAGAAACCGACCGGTATTTGTCCTCTGCCGTGGGAACGCACCCTTATACATTCCTTATACATACAGGAGAGCAAAAATAATCTCAATAGTCTGATTTATATACATTTTACATTTCATGTTCACCCTATATATCTGGAAATTGTCAATGAGGAATCCTCTTGTTACGACCTATTAACAGACTCGCTACTTTTGTCTCATGGGAAAAGTCTGATAGTAGAGAAGGCAGTGGTAGCAGGTTCAGTTCTGATGGCTGTTCTATGAGTCTGCATTAGGCAGCATCTGCTGACAGACCCCAGGGACACCATGATGAATGTGTTATCCTTGCAATTTCTCTACCAGTCTGTAAAAAATATATTGACTAGACACTTAAAATACATTCACTGACAAAAAAAAAATAAAAAAATAACGCACCAAGAAGGAGGTATTGGAATCGAATGACATATCCTATGTGTGAATGTAGTGATGATAAATGTGATTATAATATTAGAGTGATAGGATAAGTTTATTGGGGAAAAATGTACAATTGAAAGGTGGCTCTAGGACTCTGTTGCCTGGATACAAGATGAGATAGGTTAGGTATGGAGGCATCACATGTTTTTTATGACATCCTGTGGCACATTTGCCTCCAGTTGTTGCAGCTGGACCTGTAGGTTCTGCACAGGCTGCTGAAGCTGGCATCCTAGATTTACTGCAGTGTGTAGCATTGAATTATGCAGTATGTCCTATTTTATGCAGTATTTATTCTAGGTTCCCACTTAATAAACTCCTTAGTATCCAGCAACAGGAACCACCTCTCCATATGAAAACCTGTATTGTGTTCAAAAGTTTAAAATCCATATTATTGGCACATAGCAGATCAGGATCATCTTACGCATTTCAGATGACACCATTAGTAAACATTGTAATGATTACTCTGGATTTATCCAAGCATGGAACGCTCCAAGAAGGAATTTCCATCAGGGTAAAGGTGTCGTCATTGGATTTATTTTTCTTCTGGGCTCTTTTTCTTAACTCATCCCCAGATCAGAGCGACCCAGACTGCAGTATATCATAGTAATGTTGATTGTAGTTATAAAAGAGACAAAAATCACGCCGATCCTTCAAAAGGACTGTGGGAAAAAGACAAGATGGAGGAGAACATAGCATTCTTAAATGAGTGCTAGATTGAATGTATAGAGAGAATAAAAGATGAGGACAATAGAAAAGCCTGGACTGCTTGAGGAATGAAATATTGCATTGTGAGGTGATAGCAGCCTGGAGCAAGAAGTTGGGGAAATATAGATTGAGGGAATAAATCAAAGAGAAAGGAGTGGGAGAGAACGCACTGCAGATCCAGACAGATTAAACACTTGTACACTTATTTACTATCACTCTCTTCTTCTCAAGTTCATTTTTATGCAGTTCTAACAACTCAGCATTATCACTCCAGGTAATATAATCAGAAACTAACTATAAATTGCATGTTCATGCATAATGCATCCAGTTCATAGGGATTTACAGGAAATAATGGATCTGAGTTGTCCAACATACATGTATTGAATACACCCGTTCTTTTTTGCATTTTTAATGGTTATATTCATAAAATATTTTCTCTGGTAGCTTTTTTTTGGTCTTTCCAATAAGCGCTTTACAATTTATAAAATACCTTTTAAAGGAAGATTTAAAGAGAGCAGAGGGTGACTGGATGACAGAGCAATCAGCCCCATGACAGCTATAATGGCTGGAAGTTGTAGCTAGTAGCTGCTTACTTCCTAAGTCAGATGGAGCTCAGATAGCTAAGAAGGCTTGAGAATTACATCTCAAGTGTGAGGAGCACAGTAAAGTTTTCATATTTGGTTGCAGGCCTACATATATGTTGGTTATTTGTGATATGCAGTTTGTTTTAGATCAAATAAATTCCTTTGACATGTTTCACTTATTATTTGAAACGTAAGAATACTTAAAGGGGATTTGCCAAGACGGCAGTTACCTAGGCTCCTGTCAGCACGAGAGCAGGATATATACAAATCATGCTGAGTCATGAAGCTGCAGGGGAGAGAGGGAGGGGGGAGTGAGGAGTGAGGAATCCAAGGGAGCGTCTCAAAACTTAAGTGAAATAATAAAAAAGTACAAGAGTGGATTCTCAATACAGCAAGACAGCCTCAAACTGCACTGTCTACCCGGTGCCTTAAAAGCTCATTCATTTTGCCTGTCATCAGATAAGTGTTTCACGCAAGCGCGGCCTGTCAGCTCCTGGGTTGTGACTAGGGAAAGCTTTAATGTAACCAAGGGGGACTGAGCAATGCTGTAGTTCTCAGAGTTTTCACTTTTTTTAATCCCATATATTTTGAAAAGTGATTAAATACCCATTTTTGAGGTTCCCACGTCAACATTACATGGTGGCAAAATCCCTTTAAGTTTTACTTAAGATTAACAAAAATAGGTTGCAAACGAATATTATTTAAGTTTTTCCACCCAATATGGAAACACGTACGGTACTTGCCATGGAAACCAGGGAATCATTCGCAATCATTAGTTCTTCTCTTTCTTCAGAGAAAAAAAAACACAGAATAGAACAATGACCTACCAAACCTAGTCTGAATTAAGCCTTGGTGTGGTTTCACACACAATTTTTTTTGTTGGAAAAATGCCACTGCATTTTTTGAGCCAAAACCAAGAGTAAATTCAGAATGATTTGGAAATAGAAAGTAACGAGTCTCTCTCTCTCTCTCTCTCTACTGAGTCTATACAGAACTTAGAGGAACCTTTCTCTGGAGTGGAACTGGAGCGAGTTATTAAGGACCTTTCCAGCAGGAAAAGCCCTGGCCCAGATGGTTACACAAGCAAGTTTTTTAAAATCCTATTCTCTGCCCTTTTTCCAATTCTCTTAGAAGCTTTTAATGACATTTCTTCTTCCTCTCCTTTCCCCGCGGAGTCCTCCCTTGCACATATCACAGTCTTACCTAAAACTGGGAAGGACCCACAGGTATGCGGGAGTTATAGAACAATATCCCTTCTCCATGTCGATCTAAAGATTTATGCCAAACTTCTAGCCAACAGTCTTAATCCCCACCTACCTGCCCTAATTCACCCAGATCAAGTGGGTTTCATACTGGTTAGAGAAGCATGCGATAACACCTTAAAGACCCTAGATATCCTACAATATGCCCGCTTACATGGGGAACCCTTGATGATCCTATCGCTTGATGCTGAAAAGGCCTTTGACAGGATCTCTTGGGACTCCCTATTGGATACCCTCTGACGCATAGGTTTAGGACCCCTCTTCACTGCAAAAATGTTAACACTCTATCAAAATCCCTCTGCTAGGGTAAAGATCAATGGTTCCCTGTCAGATGCTTTTGACATATGTAATGGCACCAGACTCTATTGTATGTTCTGATCATGGAACATTTGATGGCTGCTATTTGTTCCAGCTCGGACATCAGGGGTATATTTGGTTGGCGCACAAGAGTTCAAGTGTTCGGCCTTTGCTGATGACTTGTTAATCTATCCAACAGACCCCTTTATATCACTCCCTTGATGGCAGAGCTGGCCCGCTTTAGCTCATGGTCTAATTATAAGATCAATTATTCCAAATCTGAAGCCCTGAATATCTCACTTACTCAAAACACCATTAATGCCATTAAATCGAATTTCCCCTTTTCCTGGTCCAAGATGGAATTTCTTACCTAGGTATCAAAATTCTCTGGCAGATCTTTCTCATCTATTTGCTGCCAACTTCTCATCTATGCTCAGTCAGATCCACCGTCTGCATGGGGACTGGAGCCATAAAGACTTTTCATGGTTTGGAAGGATGAACATCATAAAGATGACCATTCTTCCAAAGTTATTGTAGTTATTTCAGACTATCCCTATTTTACTACCGCCCTCCTTTTGGGCTCGGCTACAGAATTACCTTTCAGACTTTATTTGGCATTCTCGTTGTCCGAGAATACGAAGGCAACTATAGTCCCGGCCCAAGACTGAGGGTGGAATAGGTCTACCTGATGCTAGGCTATATTATTTGGCAGTTGCCAATACAAGGTTTCTACATCGCACAGACAATCTGTCCACAGGCCCATGTCCCATACATTAGCTATATTGCGAAAATCTAAACTCTCTGAATCACTGCTGGACCTGAGTGGACCTCTGTTCCCCATCTCAGATAATCCCTCTTTCCCCCCAGGTAGTTCAAGTAGCTTTTTCTTAGAGGGCTCTAGATCCAGCCCTATCCTTGTGGTTCATGTTCACAACAATGGGAAACCACTCCCCCTAGAATACCTACTACAGGGTCGCCCCTCCTCCTCTGGATACTATTTTGAGTACTTACAACTACGGCACTTCTTTATCTCCACCATCTCGAAAAAAGATATATATAGATCTCTTACTTCCTTCAAAAACCTTTGTGTGGCTCCGAGACTGCCGAGACATTTAATATCCATGCTGTATCAATGGCTTATCCTGCCTGCCTCTCAAACGCTTCCCCATTATAATAATAATCTTTATTTCTATAGCGCCAACATATTCCGCAGCACTTTACAAATTCAAGGGTAAACATACAGTCATTACACATTAAAAGTACTTACAAATGAGACCCCAAGGTGTGAGGGCCCTGCTCGTGAGAGCTTACAATCTATTCGGGTGTATGGGTGAAACATACGGTAAGAATTTCCAAGTTTACAATGGTCCGGCCATGTTTCAAAAAAAGGGGGGGGGTTTAAATGTAAAATAGATGTAACTGCCACCCAGACTGTACATGTATATACAGATAAGTGCCAGTGTGTGCCCAAGTGCAGGAGTGACAGATGTGTGTGATAGCAGTTAGGATTGGTGGGCCAGACTGAGAAGATGTATTTTCAGGGCCCTCTTAAAACTGTGAGGGTTGTGAATGTTTCCTGATCGCCCCCGGTAGCATATTCCAGAGAATTGGTGCCGCACGTGTGAAATCTTGTAGGCGGCATGGGAGGTTCGGATGATTGAGAATGTAGTCTGATATCATCACAGAGCGGAGAGCACAGGTAGGGCGGTAGACAGAGACTAGGGAGGGGATGTAGGAGACAGCGCTGTGGAGAGCTTTTATGGGTGAGAGTGCTGAGTTATACGTAAACCTGTACTGGATGGGCAACCCGTGCAGTGACTGACACAGGGTTTAAAGGGATCAGTATAGCGGCTGGAGAAAAGACAAGCCTGGCTGCTGCATTCTGGACAGATTGGAGAGGGGAGAGTTTGCAGAGAGGGAGACCGATAACAAGGATTGCCCGTAGTCAAGACGAGAAAGAATAAGAGCAGTAATGATAGTTTGAGTCGTTTCCACAGTGAGAAATGGACGGATTTTGGAGATATTCTTGAGGTGCGAAGCGTGGGAAAAGGAGCGCCAGAAAACTTTTACGGCCGAGCAATGGAAAAAATGTTTCTTCCTTACGTAAAAGGCAGTTATAGCTTGCAAGGCTCAAGAAACATGCTTCAAGATTCTTTGGAGATGGTATAGAGTGCTAGTTCTGTTGCAAAAATGGTATCCTAATGTTCCTGACACGTGCTGGAGGTGTTGCCAGGAGGTTTGGACTATGAGCCATATCTGGTGGGATTGTCAAAATCTGCGGAACTTTTGGGAAAAAGTTTTTCGGGCCATTAATGATTGCACTGGGGTCTTGGTGCCAGATTCCCCGGAAGCTACACTCTTGTTTTTGTTGCACTGTTCACAATCTTCATATAAAAAATCTCTGACAAGGCACCTCCTACAGGCGGCAAAGACAGTGATCCCACGTCACTGGCGCCAGACTGCTCCTCCTTCGATTTTGGAATGGGTAAACGAAGTTGCTTTCATCCATCGTATGGAGGAACTAGTCGCACACAACCCTGAGGAGGCTATGAAAGTTTTTCAGACATGGGAAACTTATATACCAATCTAGCAGGGAATTCCAGGCTTTAGGGGGTGTTAGACAATTGTCATCCACAATGAACCTTGGTGATTGAAGCGTATTCCCCCTACTGGGGTTTGTCACCATTTCCTTTTTGTGCTCCTCCCGTGCCCGGTGGCGTACCCAACCCTCCTCCCCTCTTGTCTCCTACCTCCCTTCCTTTCTCCCCCTCTAACTCTGATCTCCTTTTCTTTTTCTTCTTGTATGGTTTTCCAAGTCTTTGTATCAGTAAGACCATTTAACCATTGAGTCCGGGTTATCCAGATCTTCATTTCTTACTGAAACATGTTTAGCCATTTCAGGCCTCCATTTGTTTTGGTGTAATGGTCATATATGGGAAGGCTTATGCTATGGCCGTTCTCTTTTCATTTTGGACTCATGTCTTTCTATCAGTTTGTTCTTCCCTTGTTTACGAATGTTATTACTTTTCCTGGTTTTATGTTGTTAAAATGAAGAAATGCCTTAATGAAAACCTATTTTATACAGAAAGTAACAAGTTACACTTCTCCTTCCTGTTAGGGTATGTTCACACGGCGTATTGGATCTGAAAAATGCATCCAAAAGCGCTGCCTAAATCGCATCCAACACATAGGTGCGTTTTGGATGTGTTTTGGCTGCAGCAGGTGTGTGTTTTCTCTTGCCCCTCCCTATCATGTGATTTCCAGGGCGTACCTATAAATAGCATACACTTATTACATTTACTTAGGTGACCACGACTAAGGAATTATCTCCGAAACGCTGTCGTCATGGTGGCCTGCCATCGTGCCAAGTATGCGCTAAAGATATAGCTTTCCTCCATGTATTGTTTTTAATCCGTTGAAAATAAAGAATGGAAGTTTTATTGAATCTTTGAATCCGGTGTCCTGGATGTAGCTGGCTGCACTTTGTTCACTACTTGGCTGCAGCAGACACGCACCCTATAGTTTTAAATAGAACGTCTGCTGCGTCTTTCGGATCAAGAATTGACATGACAGTTCTTAGAACGGATTCGAAAGACACATCAGGAAGACTCATGTAAACACGCAATGATGATCACTCGTCTGAATGCTGATGCGTGTTTTACATTGAAAACAATGTAAATCACACTGCACATTGTTAGAGGCATGTTTGGGTCCGTTTAGGCTCCGAAACATTGATCCAAACATGCATCTAAAAACGGATCCAGAATCGGATCCAACACACCGTGTGAACATACCCTTAGATCCACTTCTGACTTTAGCTTAAGAACTATCCTAGAAGTGATATAATACAATGTCTTCTTTTTGCATTTGATGTGTCCCCTAAATTCTACATCTAAGAATTATTTTCTCCTCAATGTAGAATATGTTGTTGAGTAAGCAACTTCAGCTTTTTTTTGCTTGCTTGGGAATACCTCAGTATGGTAAAAAAAAAAAAAAAAAAGTATAGATCAGGTTAAAGGAAAGACTGCATTTTACAAATTGTATTTCCTCCAGACGATTGAATGAAAGGAAATAACCCTTCCTTAACTCGAGAGGTGATCAGACTAATCAGACCTTTAACTGCACACATTCCCATAAGTGTTGATCTTGAACATTCATGCGGCTTTACTTTTAAGTGGTATTTCAAGAACATTTCCTGGCATATATCTACATTGGATGCATCAGACGTATGCCACAATATAATCATGTAATGACATACCTTGTCAATAGGCCCCTGTTAAAATAACAAGTATACCATGTGTTTTACATTTCTGCACAATACAGTATTCCATACAGCTCAAAAAGGTATAGCATCGTATACCAGCTCGATAGAAGCCAAAAGACACTGGTTTGGCGTCAGTTGGGTGAGTGGATACGTCTGACTGCACATATCTCAAATGGCAGTGTGAGCTCATTAGCTTTCTTAGAATAACCTTAAGCTAAGCCTTTCTTCAAGCTATCATCTGTTACTGCTCCAACCAGCTCCTGAGGTAGGCTATTTCAAAGATTTACAGCTTGTGTAGTAAAGACATCTCTGGAGATTGATTTTTTTTTTTCTCTCGCCTGAAAAACTGCTCCTTGTCTTTTAAGAGTTTTTAGATGAAACGGCTTTTCACCATTATTTTTGCACAGGTCATTTGTGTACATACAGACATCAGGTCCCTTCTTTGACATCACTTTACAAAATTTTAAAAATGTAATTCTTTCAATCTTTCTTCTTGTAAAAGAGTTTGTTCACATTTTGTTTTGAAATCTGTATTTCGACATTAAGAAGACAAATCCTCAGAATTCTGACGTGAATGTGATGTGGATTTGCTTATATTTACTGCTGCAGTTCCTTATGAGAATTAGTCCTACTGTCATTCCATGGCAGGTGGAGAGAGGGGCTAATCCATGCCTTTTCAATGCAAATGCTGCAGAAATAAGTAGCATAATGATTCTTTCTGTAGCAGCTGCAAAAATCCTGAATTTTCCATTGCCTGTTACCTAATGTTGTGGAAACAACTTGCATGGAATGCAGAATGTTGATAGATTTGATGTGGATTCCATTAAAGAATTGTACCAAGTAGAAGAAGGGTGAATGGGGCCTAAGATTCTCCATGATCCTAATCAGTTTAGTTTTTCCTCCTTGTACATTTTGCAATCTCAGTGTGTTCTTTACAAGGTTGTTCTGTTTTTCTGCACTAATTTTTAAATGAAAAATAAAACAATATGCCAAGTGGACATGCATTGGTCAAGTGTCACTGCAGGTTAAATTGGGGTTTCCAGAAACATTGTTTTAAGGAATTATGGGCCATATGTATGAAAATTGTATAGGTCTAAAACTCACTTTGTTGACCATAGCAGCCAATCACAGCGCCCCTTCCATTTCATATACACTCAACCGGGCCCCTTTATTTGGACACAGAGTAACGGGTTGGACCCCCTTTTTCCTTCAAAATGCCTCAATTCTTCGTGGCATGATTCAACAAAGGGTGGAAGCATTCCTCGAGATTTTTGGCCAATTGACTTTATGGCATCACACAGTTTTCCGCAGATTTGTCCTGCACATCCATTTGCGAACTCCTGTTCCACCCCCACCCAAAAATGCTCATTGGATTGAGATCTCGTGACTGGGGGGGCCATTTGAGTACATGAACCATTTTCATGTTCAGAAACCCGTCTGAGATGATTTCCCTTTATGACATGGCCATTTCCCGCGAAAGTAGCCTCAGAGTTGGGTAATTTTGGGGATAAAGGGTGGGCTGGTCCAAAAAAATACTCAGGGAGGGTGTGGCGTTGCAAGTGCCAATTGGTACCAAGGGCCCCAAAGAGGCCCAAAAAAATATTCCCCCACCATGAACCCCCCCACCACCAGCCTGAACCGTTGATACAAGGCAGGATGGTCCATGCTCTCATGTTGTTCACGCCAAATTCTGACCCTCCCATCCGAATGTCGCAGCAGAAATCGAGACTCATCAGACCAGGCAACTTTTTGCCAATCTTCTACTGTCCAATTTCGATGAGCTTGGGCAAAATTGGAGCCAGTTTCCTGTTCTTAGCTGAAAGGAGTGGGCACCCGGTGTGGTCTTCTGCTGCTGTACCCCATCTGCCTCAATGTTCCCCGTACTGTGCGTTCAGAGATGCTCTTCTGCCTACCTTGGTTGTAACGGGTGCCAATTTGAGTCACTGTTGCCTTTTCTATCAGCTCGAACCAGTCTGCCCATTTCTCCTTTGACCTCTGGCATCAACAAGGCATTTCCGCCCACAGGACTGCCGCTCACTGGATGTTTTTTCTTTTTCGGACCATTTCTGTAAAACCCTAGAGATGGTTGTGCGTGAAAATCCCAGAGATCAGCAGTTTTTGAAAAAACTCAGACCAGCCTTCTGGCACCAACACATGCCGCGTTCAAAGGCACTCAAATCACCTTTTTCCCCATACTGATGCTTGGTTTGAACTGCAGGAGATTGTCTTGACCATGTCTACATGCCTAAATGCACTGAGTTGCCGCCATGTGATTGGCTGATTAGAAATTAAGTGTTAACGAGCAGTTGGACAGGTGTACCTAATAAAGTGGCCGGTGAGTGTAGTGTTCTGGGAAAATTAGTGGGGCGCTGTGATTGGCTGCTATGGTCAACAAAGTGAGTTTTAGACCTAGACAGTTTTCATATCTGTGGCCCTAAATTACCAAAGAACATGCACCGATTCACAAAGGTAAAAAAGAAAACAAAATAAACCTGTAATAGAAGCTTTGTAGAAAAAACACATGCTGCACGTGTCACATTACAGATGGGTTTATACTTTAAGTTTAAAGGGAATAGGTTCTGAAAAAATGACCTATTGTTTGTCATGTTTTTATGTTAAACATATATTTTTTAGAATATTTTTTAGTTTTTCATATCACTATCAATGTTTTTAAATCCTGAAATCTTGCACTTTTCACTTTGGCCACTAAGCCTAATAATAGTCTGACACTTCCTGTTCTGTCGAGGAAACTTTTCAGCAGCCTCCTCATTATCAGCACGGCATGATTGCACTAAAAGGTGACACCAATGTGTATAGATAACACAGGATCCACCACTCACAATAGGAGATGTCACTGCTCATTCTCTCACCTCCTCCTCCCTGCACACTGACTTCTTCCCAGGTCACAGAGCCTAGAAAACTTTCCTATAGAAGCCACTGGTTCTGTTTCTGTTCACAGGCTCCTACGTCCATGAATTTGCTGTAAAGCATCTCTCTAATGGTTTTTAAAAGCAGCTCAGGCAAGATGGCCGCCCCTGTAATCACATACAGACAATAGAACTGAGAAATCAATAATCAGAAAATTAAAACAGGGTATGTTCACACGCGTATTTGCAGGGTGTACTCTGGTGTGTAATTGTGCTGCAATACGCCCGAAGTACACCCTGCAAATACGGTAAAGTCATAGCACTGATTGAGTGCTATAATTTTACTGAATATTCCCTGGTGTACTGAGCACCCGGAGAAAGAAGGGACATGTCTCTTCTTTCTGGTGCTTATGCGTTGGGGAAAGGGAGAATGAATGGGGACCGGGCTGCTTTAGAAGTATGCATTGGCCAGCGCGTACTTCTAACTCAGCAGCTGTATAGCGACGCGCACAGTACGTGCTGCTATATGCCAGAAAAAAGTAGTCTGAAAATGTCCTTAAGAAGAAAAGAATATGCGTCAGTATCTTGCTTTAATTAGCTAAAACAATATATTGGTTATAGATTTCCATCATTGGTTTTCAAACAACAGTGTTTGGAGTGGACTAGTGCCTTCTTTAACCAGTTTCATATTTTTCTTTTCCATAGTACGGGCCAGTCTAAACACTATAACGATTTCTTGCAGTTACTGTACTTATTTTTTTGTGATATGTTAGGCTTCATTTTTATGTAATTTTTTATTTTTTTTTTAATTTTAATATGAGAGGAAGTAGTTAAAAAAGTTTGTTTTTCACATTTTTATTTTTTAACAGCAAAAATGGTGCTAAAATAAGTTTTATAATTGTGTCACTTTTCCAGCACGAACATTTATATATAGTTTTAAGGTGTTAGAGCAGTTTGGGCTATTGGTATTTATATTAATATTTTATTGTGTGTGTTTTTTTCCCTTTTTTTGTTACTTTGTTACATATTTTGCCTCCATAAGTTTAGATGAAGAACTTTTGTGTTCATTTTTATCACATTTTTTTGGGTGATTTCCCTTGTAACTGGGGCTGGTATGTTAGCCCCAGCAACAGGGAAAATGAAGGGGAAATGTATCCCTGCAGCGTTAATGTGCACACAGCACGAGGCAGGAAGCCAACAGACTCTCCTCCTCCCTGTCTGTATATACAGAGTTCATTGAGTACCATATACAAAGCAATCAAGATGCCAGGGATAGTAATAAACCATCCCTGTCTTGTCAGTGGAGAGCTTGGCTATCTCATCCTACCGAAAACATAAAAAGAAGGTGCTCACTCAGACGTATGTATGAACTTGAATAATAGTCCACAGTATGTTGAGACATATTATGGTGTGCTTGGAATTGCTGTCGGTCCACCAGCCAGGATAACCATAGAAAAACCGTTCAAAGGTGTAAATCCAGCAGCAAATTGTAAAAGTCACAAAAATGTATTCCAAAGGCATGAAAAACGTGGATAAAACAATGCTATATGAAACTCACGCTTATGCATTTCGGGCGCAACTCACCATTGTTCCAAGCAATCACCTCCTGTATTTCTTATTTCACCAAGTATTTCACCATTTGTACGTAATAAAGAACACAACTAACAATTGTGGTTGCAAAAATTGCACAGTTTGTAAACATATCATCAGTACTGATACCTTCTCTTCATATTCTAACACGGAGGCTGCGTTCAAACATTCAGCTTTTCAGATGCAGTTTTCAGAGCCGGAACCAAGCCAAAAACAAGTCTCAGTCTTTTCTTAATATTTGTCCTCCAATTATGATCCATTCCTGGTTCGGGCTTCAGAAACTGCATCTAAAAAGCTGAACATTTGAACTCCATTAAAATTATTCGAAGCAGTCTCTCCGATACTGTCCAGTGTGTTCCATCTATGGTATCTAAACACGTTGCGCAATGTTATGGTGGAGACATCTCTTTGTCTGTGTGAGCATAGAGATGGTTTGTAGGCATTTTAGAGGCAGGGATCATCAGAAAACACTTCTAGGAAGGGTATTTTTAGTCTTGACATCCACAGTGTTGAACATGATGTAAAGCTTCAGCATTAATACATTGCAGCATTTCTACAAAGCTTCTATAACAGATGTATTTTGTTTTCTTTTTTTACCTTTGTGAATCGGTGCATGTTCTTAGGGCCACATGTATAAAAACTGTCTAGGTCTACAAATCACTTTGTTTCCCATAATAACCAATCAGAGTGTCCCTCTCATTTTTCCAGAGCACTATATGAAATGAAAGAGGAGAACTGATTGGTTGCTATGGGCAACAAAGGGACTTTTAGATCTAGACAGTTTTCATACATGTGGCCCTTAGTGTCACCTTAATTTGGTAGGTGGATTAACATTGTCACAAGCATCATAGTAATGTCGCACTTCAAGCAGGAAATTTTTTCAAAACACATCTTGTAGAATGTATTTTTAGGCTACTTTTTACTTTTACTATAAAAAATGTGTTTTTATAATGTTTGCTGGAAGTGGATGCTGGAATAATCTGCTCCTTGGACGTCCTTATAGGAGGTTTCATCCATTGACCTTAGCTTCTTGCTGTAATTCGCTTATAGCTTCTCTAGGGTCATTGCTCATGGTAAAAGCTCCTTCTTTGGAAAAATAACAATACAAACATTGCAGCAATGAATATGACAAATTTTTGTTATCACGTTATTTGTAAACTAGATATACACATTAGAGAAATATCAGCCATACCTACTGATTTCAGTAACCAACTGATCCAACATCTTAGGACGACATGTCTCATTAGGGCTGCGCCATTTTTTTGGGTGGATTTTGCGCCAAAGAACTGTTGACGTCGTATCCACTATATAAATGTACTGTCGTACCCCAAAACTAGGCACATTATATACCAGGCACGATACATTTGAATGCGCCTTAATTAGACGCATCAAAAATGCTAGCACTGATATGCTGTGCACCTACACTTTGCTATGTGCCTAGATTAGGCTCATCAATTATACTATGCAAGGTATACCATACACCACATTTTTGACAGGTTCATTCATTCAGGTGCATTATACACTTACTTAATGCGCCTTAAAGCTGGTGTGGCGGCGCCTCTTTTCTGACATGTCGCCCTTAGTGTTTGGCGGCCTCCTGACTCTCCCTGGACAGTTGTGTTTGGTGGCCTCCTGACTCTTCCTGGACAGTTGTGTTTGGTGGCCTCCTGACTCTTCCTGGACAGTTGTGTTTGGTGGCCTCCTGACTCTACCTGTACAATTGTGTTTAGTGGCCTCCTGACTCTCCCTGTACAATTGTGTTTGGTGGCGTCCTCTCTGTCCCTGGACAGTTGTTTGGTGGCCTCCTGACTCTCCCTGGACAATTGTGTTTGGTGGTCTCCTGACTCTCCCTGGACAGTTGTGTTTTAACTGTCCGAACCTTTTCTTCTTGGGGAGAGAAGCTTTTGTCTGCAGCTGCTTTCTCCCTTCTCCCCAATTAGAACACATGTACGCTTAACTGAGCCAAGTTTTCGTGTGTATGGGGTGATTGGGAGAGGTGGCAGTCAGCTAAACAAGTGTCAACAGGTAATGGTATAGCCCGCTTTTTGTTACTAACGTGAAAGCTGCGTCAAGTTGTGTCTTAGTTTCATAATTGGTTGTATCTATTACCTACTTCTAAAATGTTTAATTGCATCAATAGCAAAGATATTAAGATAAGTGACGCCATTGATTTTGCCCCGTGGCCAGGAGTTTTCTGACAATAATTCAAACCGTCTGGATTCCTGCAAAGATATAACAAGGTGGCCTTTCATTGACAACCAATCTGACTTGTAAACTAGAATTGATTAGAGGACAATTAGAAGATCTAATTATACAGACTTGTGTCAGGTAATTCAGCACTGGACAGGGACCTTTTCATGCTTGGACGGTCTCCTGAGCAGAGACAGATGTAGATGCCATTAACTAAACCTCATATGTGACATTTAAAACTCGTTTGCTCTTATGTATTCTCTCCCTAGAGAGACACTGATAAATATTACACAGTCGGTAATAAGGAATACATTGCTATATGTCTACAGTTTGCATATCTGTGGTGTCAGTTCTGTAAGATACAATGTGAGGTATAACTATGTCATAAAGTTGTGATGTAATTGTAAGGCATTGTGTTAATACCACATATAGACAATATATTTGCACCAGAACATAAGGTGCGGAATATCTTAAGTTATTATTATATTCATTCTTCTTAAATGATTATTATGGAAAACATATTAGGATTAGGAAATATGGATTTTTTTTTTCAGTAGGTCAGAAGTGGATGGTGGTTTGATTGCCAAGGACCACTTAGCTTGGACTATGTAGTAAATGATCGTTTACTCTTCTGTATATCTTACCTTTACTTTTTTTGTTTAAAAAACCTTGGCAATAAATAAATTCTCATTTTTCACATTTTTTTTCATGAACATGGCGTTTTTTAATATGCAGCATGCTGTAATGGATCCATTGGTACCATTTTTAGCACGTTGAAGTTACACTAAAATAAAGCACTTTTCATTTTAAATAGTTCACAAATACAGATGAAAATACACAATTTATAGCAAAAATACAGATCGAAAATGATATCTAAAAGAAAAAAGAAAAAATCTGTATATTGTGCATTCATATTTGATCCATTATTCTCATGAGAAATGTGAAAAAGTCTCGTAGTCCTCACCTGGTTGCCACCCCACACTCTTGAAACTATCTGAATCAAATAAGTATATCTTTGTCTTATTAGACCATAGCACATGGTTCCAGTAATCCATGTTATTAGTCTGCTTGTCTTCAGCAAAATGTTAGCGGGCTTTCTTGTGCATCACCTTTAGAAGAGACAACAGCCATGCAGACCAATTTGATGCAGTGCAAAATATGGTCTGATCACTGACAGGCTGACCCTCCACCCCTGTAACCTCTGTAGCAGTGCTGGCAGCACTCATACTCTATTTTGAGAAGACTATCTCTGGATATGACACTGACATGTGCACTCAACTTACTTGGTCGACCATGGTGAAGCCTGTTCTGAGTGGAACTTATCTTGCTAAACAGCTGTATGGTCTTGGCCACTGTGCTACCACTCAGTTTGAGTGTTATCAATCTTCTTATAGCCTTGGCCATCTTTGTGTATATCAACAATTTATTTTATTAGATCCTCAGACAGTTCTTTGCCATGAGGTTCCATGTTGAACTTCCAGTGACCACTATGAGAGAGGTTGAGAGCAATTATACCAAATTTAACACACCTGCTCCCCATTCACATCTGAGACCTTGTAACTCTGAGTCACAAGACACTGGGGAGCAAAAATGGCAAATTGGGTAAAATCTGTCTATTTTTTCCTAGGGGTGTACTCACATTTGTTGCCAACAGTTTCTATCATCCATAAGTCGAAGGAGTATGGAACAACTGCTATCCTACCAAGACATGACCGTCCATCTAAACTGACAGCCCAGACAAGGAGAGCACTAGTTAGAGAAGCTGCCAACAGAAGCTGCGGCACTTTGTAATGCGCCCGGGAGGCGGGCGCACTAGAACCTTAGCAAAGCTGTAGATTTATAGCTTCACTACGGCATTTCTGGGTGCATTACAGTCGGAACAGGTATACCACTTTCAAAGTGGTATACCTGAGTCCGAACTGTTGTGCAAGCGCTGGAAAGCACCTGATTTATGACCTGCTGTAGAGCGGGTTCATAAATCAGGCGCATTCTATGCCTTTATTTATCGCATGAAATTGTAAACGCCAAATTTCATACATGTGGCCCTATGTGTGGAGGAAAGCCAACACTGCACATGACCCTGAACACACTATCCCCACCGTGAAGCATGGAAGTGGCAGCATCATGCTGGGGGGAGGCTTCAATTCAGCAGAGACTGAGAAGCTCCACAGAGTTAATGTGGGGATGGATGGAGCTAAATACATGGCAATCCAGGAGGAAAACCTGTTAGAGGCTGCTAAAGACCTGAGACTGGCTGGAAAGTCAGGAAAACGAGGAACAGTTCAAGGAGTATGAATACTTTTGCAACCCATTGCATACAGAATAAGAGCAAGTACAGAGAATTGCACTTAGCACTCAGGGCCAGTGAAGTGGTACCGTGCAATGTGCATATATACAGAACGCGAGCAAATATTAAGAATTACACTGGACAAATAGGGCTGGATAAGTGGTGCTGTGCAGCGCCCATTTATACCATTAAAGGTAGATCCTGAAAATGTAACCCATCATGCAGAGTTAGAGAAGTAGTACTGTGCAGTGGAGACTATTGTGTATTATAAAATGCAGTACAGTGCGTTTTGGTTTGTGGTATTTTTCTGGATTTTTGGATAGATGGCCTTTTTTCTGAGTCTAGTGTGTTTTTGGTATTTTTTTTTCTATTGGCTTTTGTAAAAAATGCTTTTAAGAATAAAGCTTGAAATTGATGGTGTTTCTTTCATACATTTAGGAATGCTGATAAAACAGTGTGTGAAGGAAGCCTTGAATGTCACACTGTCATAGGGCCATCAGCTATAACGATTAGCTTTAAATACCACGCATGAGATTTGCTGCTATTTTATGTTTGTGTTCCTTCGCGTAGCTTCTCATTTTTCTTCAGTTTATAATGATGAGATTTAATATAATTTTCAATACTTATCAAATTAATTGCCGAATTTGTCTTCTGCTTTCTTGCGTTACCTAAACTAGCACAAGCTTTTGCAGCGCTTTCAGTGCAACAGAAGTAAACTAGACAGCTAAATAAAGTGGACAATTAAAAAAAGTGAGCTGTTCTGAAACAAATGTTCAGCCTGACCTTTACGTAGTTTTTGATGTAGTGCGCAATTAGAAAATGTTAATCCACCGTGACAGGCCTGCATTAAGTGTATTCCCAGCAACAAGCCCTGTGTGACTGTGCACTGGGGGCTCAGACAAACACTGTACTATATGGCGGCACCTTGTATCCACAAATAACCAAGCATTCACTCCAGTAATGTGTAGACACAAGCAGACAGCACCTTCTTTTCCATATAGCTTGATCTGGCTCTTTAAGTAGCAATTGTACATGCATAATATATATTAGAGTTACGCCATTAAGCAGGCAGTGTAGTGAAAAGAAATACAGATTATACAGAAACGCTGCTGCACAAAACTAATGGGGAATTAAACAGGTCCCTTCATGGTGCTTTCCCCTTAACCCTCTTAACCTATTAAACATGTCATTATTATTCTCCTAAATTGGTTTCACATTGGTAATAAGTAGATTGTGCCCAGGCTGAAATTTTGCATTTTATGTCTTTCTACAGGTTAATACCAACATGCATGAGGCAAAGCTCAATGAGGAATGTGATGAACTCATGGACATTATACAGCGACGAAAGCAAATGATCGCAGTAAAGATCAAAGAGACAAAAGTAAGAAGACTGAACATATGGTGCCAGTGTCCTGGTAGCATAATATAAGATTGTCAATGAAAGTTTTTTGTTATATGTGAAGCCTAAAGGCTTTAGTTCATTAGAAATTGCTTCTGGGTATACAGTAGTGCCAATAACATTACCTGCAGCTAAATACAGGATTCCTCACTGCTGCCACTGAGCCATATGAACTGTACTCTGAGTTGCTAAAACACACAGCATGGTTGTGTGACCCGGAAGTGAATTCTTTATTCCTGTGGGAGGTTCATAGTCAGCCTCATAGGAACGCTCAGAGTGACAGACTCCCTTTCATCATCAAAAGCGCAGTCATTTAGCTAATCAGAGTGCAGATCATGTGACTGTTGCATCAGTCAGAAGTCCTCTATGCAGTTGCAGGTAAGCAAAGTTACTGGCACTACAGTGTACCTAATTTTTTTTTCTAAAGAACTTAGGGGAGAAAAACCTAGAGTGGTCCTTTAAAGGGGTTATCCAACTAAAAAATAAAAAAGACCCAGATGCATAAAATAAAAAATGTACTCACCTTGCTTAACGCCTGACGGGTAGGCGGGGGTTTGGGGGTGATTTTGAGTAAAAACAACAGGCAGGAGATGGTGGAGCTGAACAACAATTTTTCTGGCTCAAAATGTTTCTAAAGTATTTGGTTTATTTTTTAAATCTTAAACATACCAAACCTTTTCTCTACCTAGTGGGCGCTCTTATTCTACCCAATCTGGTCCAATGTTACCCTTTAACCTTGCTGCCCATGGATGGCCTTTTCATCTGTGTCTCTAGCAACAGTGTATCTGAGTTTGTCTTTTTCTCTTCCCAGGTGGTGAGTTTTCTTTTCTCAAAGTAGTCTTTTCCCGTGTCAAAGGGCTCTTTCACAGGGATTTTTTACACCCCGTGTTACACCCACTTTTGGGTCCTCGGGGGTCGCACGTTGGTCCCAAGACAGATCTAAACAATTAGAGTGAGATTTCACTGCTGCTTGCCAAACACCAATTCTTTTAAAAGACGGGCGGGCTGGCTTTTAAAACAGCAGCGGCGATCCCCATGTGAACGCCTCCGGTTGGCATAGACGCATGATAATCTCACTGCTAATTGCTAGACCCCGTCTTGGGACCACAAGGGGCCCCCTAACGGATCAAAAAGGCCTTGTAACAGGGTGAAAATCACCCCAATTTTAAAGCTGTTTAAAAGAAACCCCAAAATTTTAGCCTGACAGGTCTGAAAAGTCTCAAAAAGGGGGCCCCCTTGTATTGGCACCTAATCAATGAAGCCACCGAATGGCTGCATCGGTTGGGTGCTGTTCTAAACAGGAACAGAAGTTAACAATAGACAATGTCATAGCTTCAACACTGAAATGGTTATACGTTTTTTTTTCTTTTATTCCATCTTTAGGATCTGCTTTTTAATATCTTATGTTCTTTAAAAAGCAAAAATCCTTTTGAAATATAAAAGGGAATAAGGGCCCCTTAAAGATTGTTTGCGTTTTAACCTCACTTTTGGGGCATGCCCCCCACCAATGGGTTTTTTGTGGCCCGTTCCCACTGTTAGGGATGCCCCACGCATGGGTTTTGGGGGGCCTTTCCCTCACGTTGGGGCATGCCCCAAGCATCGGTTTTGGGGCCCGTTCCTCACTGTTAGGGCAGTCCCCCGCATGGGTTTTTGGGGTTTCCTCACTGTTGGGGCTTGTCCCCCACAAATTCTTTTGGTGGCGTTCCCCTCACTGTTAGGGCAGTCCCCCCCAATGGGTTTTTGGGCCGTTCCCACTGTTAGGGCATTCCCCACGGAATGGTTTGTGGGGGGGGGTTTTTTTTTTTTTTTTTTTTTTTTTTTAGAGGTTTTTTGGGTTTTTTTTTGCAAAATTTTTCTGAAAAAATGCCAAAATTTAAGGATATGGAAACCCGTCGAGCCCCCCACTGCAGGGGTTTTTTTCAAAAAGAACATTTTTCGTTCTTCGTCCGGTTTTTGGAGGAAATAAAAAATGTCAAGGGGATGTGGGAGGGCCTCATAATAAAAGGGGGGCGTTTTTTTGGTCCCCATTCCAAAAAACCTGTCTTTTTTTTATAGAGCACCAATGACCCTACCAAAGATCCTCACTCCACAGATAAGCCACCTCCAGAAATTTGCCCCTAAATCTTTTAGGGGGGCCCCAAAGCCCTTCGTGTTCCCCTTTCATTAATTTTTAACAGCTTTTTTAAAAAAAATTTGGCCACCATAACGTCCTGCAACCCCACTAAATTTTCCCCAACCCCGCAGCACTGTACCCTCAGTTTTTACAAAAATCAACATTTGTTTTTAATATTTATATTCTATTCAAGGCTGAAAATTAAAATGTTATCCTCCAGCACTAAGGAGAGGAAAAACCCTCTGTGGAGGAAACCACCAGGGAACAATGACCAGAAAGGATAATAGCAAAATAAAACTCAATGTGATATTTCCAAGATTTTACAAGCTAAGCAATGTATTACATAAAATTACAGACCGTTTAAAAACTAAAATAATTCATAAATCAAAATCCAACAAGGTAAGAAGTTGAAAAACATAAAACTAACAATTATACAATGAAAACAAGGTCAGGGCAGGTGGGTGAAAATTTTTTCCATTTTTCCTGGGAAAGGAAAGAGGACGGACGTGGGGGGGAATTTTACATTTTAAAACCCACCCCCAATAGTAACTGTCCATTCAGACACTCCTGAATCACTCCAGCCTAAAACCACCCAATTATGTATATACAATGATTACTAAAGGTGTTCAAGGTCACCCCATCCCACCATCATGTTCTTCTTTGCCTAGTACTTTGGGGTTTGATGCAGTTTTGTAAGACAATAAATAATATAATAGGTAATTGCATGACTGCTAATTTCCCTAATACCATGTTGTTTTCAGCACTAACCTTTCCCAAATTCCCTGTAGGTACGGTCCATAAAATTTAGGGACTGTTTATAGCAGCCAGTACTCTTAATTTTCCCTAAAGGCTACCTGGAAGTCTAGACCACTTTTACAAATTGACGAACCCGGGATGCGAAAACTGTTCCCTGACTTTGTTAGCAGTGCCTACCTGGTGAGGTGGGAAATTGGGGTGCCCGAGTCCTGCAGGGGATTATCAAATACCAAACCCTTAAAGGGGCTTTCCCCCATGGCAGGGTTTTGCGGACGTTTTTTCAGGGGGTTTTTGCGTTTTTGCAGACCGCTTGAAAAACCGGCCGAAAAAGGGCACAAGGGCTCAAAGGAAAAACCCGTGCGCATTCCCCCATGCAGGGGGTTTTTCCCGCCCGGGGGTTTTTTCCGCCCGCGGCTCCCAAAGAGCATTCCATGCAATTCTTCCCCCGTTTTTGAGGGAATATTGAAGTGAAGTGAAGGGGGAGGGTTTTTCTCCCCCCCGCGGGGAGAAAAGCCGTTCCCCCCCCCCACACACACACTGCTGTGTGCAAGGCACAAAAACAGGGCAAATACCGGTCGGAGAAACCGACCGGTATTTGTCCATTGCCGTGTGAACGCATCCTAACAGGTTATCTAGCCAAACAAATTGAAGACCCCATACTTTATTGGAAGTTCAAGGTATAATATTCATCTCCCCTAGATCCAGTATTTTATAGTATACATCTGGCTTCATGGCCACCAGCATAGACATTATGAGGACATTAATGATCCTTCAGCAATCTATTTAGGTGGTATCCTCCATAATTAAAACCAAAAAAATAAAAAAATCACCCAGGTTTTCGAATTTTTTTTTTCACGCTAAAGAAAAAACCCCCTTTCAAAAATTTTAATTTATTAATAAACTTGATTAAAATTGATTGGCATATACTCAATGGTGGCTATTCCATACGCTAAGGATATTATTTCCCTATGCTATCTCCTATTTAACCCTCTTTTCATCAGGATACGTCCCGAAAGGGCGGCCCGACTTCTGATGACGACCCACTGAACCTCTAATAGCCCCTAATTTTAATCTTAACAAAATAATGCCCATATATAATTTTGCCACTCTTCTTGAAATACTTGATTATGCATGAATTAAAATGAATTAGGGTCTTAATAGCTTTTTTAAATATTTTAGGCGGGATTTTCCCCATGCATGAATAAAAAGACACAGAATAAAAAAATCATTGATAAACCCCAAACTTCGCAACATTTAAAGTCGTATCAAGATTTTTTACCCTCTGGTTTTTTATCTCACATCATGGGGGAAGCCGCCTAAAATAATATAAAACTATTATAAACCCAAATCATTATATATTTCACTGCAAAATCAAGTATTATCAAGAAAATGGGAATTATTATGGGATATTCTTTTCTAAGATTAAAAAATTGGGGCATATTAGAGGTTCAGTAGGGGGCATCATCGAAGTCGGGGCCCACCCTTTGGGACGTACCCACGAAAATGAGGGTTAAATAGGAAATAGCATAGGGAAAAAATATCTTTTCGTAGGAAACCCCCATTTAGTAATCCCCAAAATTTTAATCAAGTTAATAAAAAAAGAAAATTTTAGAATGGGGTATCTTCCCCGTAGTCCCCACATGTCACCAGGTAACCTAAAGAAGATTACATCAAGCGATTGTGTAGCACAGAAAGTAGTACTGGGCATTACAAGGCAAACATATGGTTCCCACTTTTGCTTTGACTGGAAAATTTTTTAATGGATATTTTTGGGTTTTAAAAAAATTTTTAAGCTTTGTTGGTACTGCCAAATAAACAGCAATCCAAGAAACATACATTTCACAGTTTCTTACCATGAAGTCCATTGTACAGCCCACGGTCTTTATCCGACACAGCTCTGGTTCGAGACACCTGAAGTAAATGTACCAAAAATACCAGAAAAATCTCATCATGAAGTTGGCAGAGTTTTTCTTGGCATTTGTCCATCTTGTTCAAATGAGCACGGGCCTCACTGTATTGTTTTGTGGATTATACAATAAATCTAGCAGTATCTCCCCATATGCTGCGAGGCTATTAAATAATATATAAGTCCCTTCATGTCATACTTTGAATTAAAGGGAACCCATTAGGTGGTTTACGGTGCCCTATCTAAGAGCAGGATGTGATAAAGGGTGAGAAGCTCAGCTCTGTGAGGTTTATATAATTTGTAGCAGGATGTCTGAGTAAAAAGCAGCGTAAATTCTGAATGGACTCCTTAAGTGACAATTGGGGGTCCTCGTATCCACCACATACGTGATTGAAAAAATTTTCCTTAACAGTGGGTTACGAGCAAACTTCACCACTATATTTGGGGGGGAAGTATACAAATGGGGTTTCTGCTTTATACTCTGAAAACCCGCCCAAATCTATAACCCTAAAAATCCCAAAGCTCAGCTTCCTCCTCTATCATATAACCCTATAAAACCCAGAGCCAGCTTTTTTCCTCTATCATATAACCCTTAATCACAGAGCTCACTTCCTCTTTCATAAACCCATAATCACAAGCTCCCGTTTTTTTCCTCATCATAAAAACCCTATATATACAGAGCCCGCTTTTCTCCCCCTTTCCCCCATACACAATAACCCCCCCATAAAAAATTATATCACAGAGTCATTTCCCCCCCTCTATCATAAAACCCTATATTACAGAGCTCAGCTTCTCTCTCTTATATAACCCTTTTTAAAACCCTTATATCCCAAAAAAGAGCCCCCCCACTTCCCTTTTCCCCCACCCCCCCTTTTCATATTAAACCCCTTTTATCACAAGTCAGCTTCTTCCTCTTAATAACCTTAAAACAGATCAGCTTCCCCTCCCTCTATCATATTACCAATATCACAGAGGGTCACTTCTCTCCATCATATAACCCTATATATCACAGACTCCCCCTTCTCCTTTTTTTTTCCCAACTAGTTTTTTTCAAAACCCTATAATACGAGCTCAGCTTTTTTCCTTTTCTATCCCCTATAAAAACCCCCCCATAAAACCCCAAAACCATCGCCTTTCCCCTTTTTCATATAACCCCATATATCACGAGCTCCCTTCCCTCTATCATATAACCCATATATCAAGAGGTTTTCCTTAAACCCTTTTCCCTCTCCCTCTATCAAAAATTTTAACAAAATTTTTATCAACCTTTTAAAAAGCTCGCTTTTCTCCCTATAACATCCTGCCTCAGATAGGGCGCAAAACCCCTAAAGGTTTTCCCTTTAAATGATTAGAGAGTATTTTTTCCAGGGGGCCTTTTGAATGACTGCAGTGAATTCAGATATTGCTTATCACATATTTTTAAACTCAGAAACTAGTATTTTACTTTGTAAAACCGAGAAATGAAATTAAGCAGGGATGAATAGTGGTTATTAGACAGCTACAGACCCTGGTTTTAAAAAACTAAAATATTAGTTTGTCCTGCGAATTTGAAAGGGGCTCGTCATTTTTCAGGGGGGTTACCCCACGCATAATTTTGACAGTTAGACTGGGACAAATACATTTGTGATGCAGCGTATTCATGACCTTTCAAAGACTGTAGATCTATTGGTTTGGTTTTCACTTTCTGGGTTACTCATTTAAGGTGATATCTGTCTTTCAGTATTTTATAGATAATGTTGTAATTAAGTGGGAAAGGGAAAGAGGTGGGTTCTCCTTATCCACAACACGACCCACACACATCAGTCAATAAATCAATAAGTCCTAATTATTAGACATTCACTGTGCACATCTCTTTCTGAAGGTGTGAGGCTCCTTAATTATTATCAATGACTGGCTGCAATAGCAATCATTTGTCCTTTGCTGAGTTCCCCAAGTTTATTGCAATAATGGGGAAATGGAAGGTTTTATCTCCCCGCAGTAGTTTCTTACAGTCACAAAGAAATGGTTTCTGCATTGCCGAATAGAATGCATAGGAAAGCAAAAATTACTTCTTTCGTGTCAGGGGGTTTAAAGGTACAGAAGAACAGTCCTTGGAAAAATATTCGGGCCCACCCCCTTTAACCTTTCAACTTTTGCCACATTTCAGGTTCAAACAAAATAATAAAAATTTAATTTTTTTTTGAAAAAATCAACAACAAATGGGACACAATTGTGAAGTGGAACGAAATTTATTGGATATTTTAAAATTTTGAAAAAAAAAAAAACTGAAAATGGGGGTGAATATTTTTCGGCCCCTTTAATTAAACTTTGTGCGCCACCTTTTGCTGTGATTACAGCTGCAAGTCTTGGGGATGTCCCATCATTTGCACAATTAGGGAAAATGAAAATTTTGCCCCCTTCTTCCTTGGGGGCGCACAGCTTGGGGGATCAGTGAGGTTTGGTGGAGGGAAACGTTTGTGACAGCGGAGCTCAGTGAGGTTGGATGGGGAGCGTTTGTGAACACTGGAGCCCGTGAGGTTGGATGGGGAGCGTTTGTGAAAGCTGGGAGCTCATGGGGGGTTGGAGGAGAGCGTTTTTGAGAGCAGTTTTCAGCTCTTTCCACAATTCTCATTGGATTCAGGGCTGGGCTGTACTTTGGCCATTTAAACCCGGAAGTTTATTTTGTGAACCTTCCTTTTTAATTTTGCTTTATGTTTGGGATCATTGTCTTGTTTGGGAAAATAAATCTCCCTCCCACCCCCAGGTCTTTGCAACCCAACAGGTTTTCTTCAAAAAAGGTCCTTTATTTTGGCTCATCCACCCTTTCCCATCAATTTTTAACCATCTTTCCCCGTCCCCGCTGAAGAAAAGCCCCAAACCCTGATCTGCCCCCATCATGTGTGACAGTGGGGGGTGGGGTGTGGGGGGATGACTGTGTTGCTTTTCCCAAACAAAACGTTTTTTCATTGTGGCCAAAAAAATTAGATTTTGGTTTCATCTGAGCAGAGCACCCCTTTTTTCCACATGTTTGGGACTCCAGGGGCACCTTTTTCCACATGTTTGGTGTCTCCCAGGTGGCTTGTGGCAAACTTTAAACAAAAACTTTTTTTGGATATCTTTGAGAAATGCTTTCTTCTTGCCACTCTTCCATAAAGGCAGATTTGTGCAGTGTACGACTCATTGTTGTCCTATGGACAGACTCTCCCACCTCAGCTGTAGATCTCTGCAGTTCATCCAGAGTGATCATGGGCCTCTTGGCTGCATCTCTGATCAGTCTTCTCCTTGTTTGAGATGAACGTTTAGAGGGACGGCCGGGTCTTGGTAGATTTGCAGTGATCTGATACTCCTCCATTTCAATATGATCGCTTGCACAGTGCTCCTTGGGATGTTTAAAGTTTGGGAAATCTTTTTGTATCAAAATCCAGCTTTAAAATTCTCCACAGCAGTATCACGGACCTGCCTGGTGTGTTCCTTGGTCTTCATGATGCTCTCTGCGCTTTAAACAGAACCCTGAGCCTGTCACAGAGCAGGTGCATTTATACGGAGACTTGATTACACACAGGTGGATTGTATTTATCATCAGCAGTCATTTAGGACAACATTGGATCATTTAGAGATCCTCACTGAACTTCTGGAGTGAGTTTGCTGCACTGAAATTAAAGGGGCCAAATAATTTTGCACGGCCCACTTTTCAGATTTTTATTTTTTACAAAAGTTTAAAATATCCAATAAATTTTGTCTCACTTCACAATTGTGTCCCACTTGTTGCTGATTCTTCACAAAAAAAAAAAATATTTTATATCTTTGTTTGAAGCCTGAAATGTGGCAAAAGGTTGAAAAGTTCAAGGGGGCCGAATACTTTCGCAAGGCACTGTATGTAGGTGAATGAGAGCAATGCAGTAATATATGTTCAGTAACAGGTAATAATCAGATAGTTCTCAGTTAATGCCTGATTAATCTGTTGGCAGAATGCAGGTCAGCACTCACGGCAGTCTGTATTATGTTTACTATGCAATAGACAGAAGGTGTTGTAAAAGAGTCCATGTGAGTTATAGATGGTAACTATGTAAAGTATGATTCATACAAATACTCCAATTCTCCACTGATGCCTACAGATTATTGCATTGTGAACATGCCAGCCATGTGTACTTGGGCTTTACAGAGGCACACATGGACTGTGCAGATCAGTACGATGGAGCTGTCGGCATTTTGTGTACCATTGTATAGAGGCTCTAAAACACCATGTTAGATGGCATGTGATGGATTGTGTCGGATCATATGAATTATGAAGTAACTATCTCCTGTATGCCTCATTTCATTCAAGTTGGGAGGTAAAATTGGAGTTACAGCAGGGCTTCGTCAGACAAGAGTGCTGCATTAGTTCTGTGCAACTTAGAGGTAATGTGGGCAGTAATATGGTCGTGTGTTTGAGACATAAAACTGTTAGAGCACGAGCTATGAAAATGAAATATAGTGTTTAGAAGAGCTCATTTGTTAGTTCGATGGTACTAACGCTCTCGCTAGTTGTTTAATGTCTAAGCTCAGGAGAACTTTACAATGTGATTCTGCAAAGATGACTGGGTCCACAGGGCCATAATAGGAAAAGGTTTTATTTGCTTTTTCCAAACTATCTTTCAGGTAATGAAGCTAAGGAAACTTGCTCAGCAAATTGCCAACTGTCGACAAAGGCTTGAGCGGTCAACAGTGCTAATTAACCAAGCTGACCATCTCCTTAAGGAAAACGATCACGCAAGGTTCCTGCAAGCTGCCAAAACAGTAGTCGACAGGTACGGGATATGAAATGTATCTGTCTCATAGACATTGATTCAGCTGGATATTTCTTGTTCAAACACTTGGTTATTAAAGTGCAATTCTGGTTTGGAGATGCCTGAGTGAGAGTTATCATTAGTTAATATGTTCTCAATAGCAAAGTAAAAACCTAGAACAAGGAAGCCGTAAAAAATTAAATGAATTAATCTTGTCTATTATAGGGGCTTTCTCACCATGCTGATTCACAGAGCCATAGCCAGCTTTATATTCACACTTAGTGGGTAGGCTATGCGTGGTTCTATAACAGCGAGTAGAATATCAGCTACTGTCCACCAGGATTCCATAAGGATTTGGGAATCCTCGTGGACAGTAAACTTAACTGTAGCAGCCAGTGTCATACAGCAGCAGCTGCCAAGGCAAATAGGATTATGGGGTGTATTAAAACGGGCATAGATGCACATGATGAGAACATTATTCTCCCATTATACAAGTCACTGGTTAGACCACACATGGAATATTGTGTACAGTTTTGGGCACTAGTGCACAGGAAAGACATTGTAGAGCTTGAACAGGTTCAAAGGCGGCAACGAAAATAATAAAAGGACTGAGTGGACTGCAATACCCAGAAAGATTAGCAAGATTAGGGTTATTTAGTTTAGTGAAAAGATGGCTTCGGGGGACATAATAAATATATTAAGGGTCAATATAGAGATCTCTCTCAGGATTTATTTATTCCCAGGACTGTATTTAGAACAAGGGAACATCCTCTACGCCTAGAGGAAAGAAAGTGTCTACATAAACATAGAAAGGGATTCTTTACTTTAAGAGCAGTGAGACTGTGGAACTCAATGCCAGAGGAACTTGTCATGGTGAATTCACTAACAGAGTTCAAAAAGGGTTTGGATGCATCTCTAAATATAATAATATAACAAGTTATAGTGACCAGGATTCTGGAGAAGGGTCGCTGATCCTGGGATTTATTCTGATTGCCAGAGTGGAGTCGGTAAGGAATTTTTTCTCCTAAAATGAGGACAATTGGCTTCTACATCATGGGGTTTTTTGCCTTCCTCTGGATCAACACTTTAGCAAAATAGGCTGAACTGGATGGACGTCTGTCTTTTTTCGGCCTTACAGGCTATGTAACTATGTAACCATTTATATTACAGTGAGATGACTGCTGGAGACTTAGAAACTTTAGTGCACAAGGCTATATAGCTCTAAGGCTTAAAACTTGTCATTAAATTCGGTAATCAAGCTTTTATGATATAGATGAGACTCAGCAGAGAGTGGCTTGCAATGGTTCAACATCTGCTTTGAGCAATCAGATAACAGAAGGAGCAAGGGAAGGTGGTTGGTAACCAAGAGAAACTTGTGTACACTAGCAGTAGATTAAATCTAAAAGCAAAATCAAAACAACAAAGTATTGGTAATGGTCTTAATTTACTTACTATGTCTCTACGTGTTTAAAGCTAATCATTGTGCTGAGAAAACCCCTTTAAGCAGCCCAGCACAGTCCAGGCTGTAATTTGTAGCCAGTAGATTATCCATAGTTAGGTCCGGGGGCAACAATAGTTCTCCCTCTCTACTGTTGGATACACAGGAGGAAATACAGATAATGCAATGTCCTAAAATATTAGTCCAAACCAGGGGACAATATACAGGACATGTTTATAACTGGCTATGAATTGTAAATGTCTTTTTAAATTAAATTGGTATTCCATGTTTAAACGGTATTGCAAAAACCTGCTGTAGTTTTTGAATGGCATCGTGTGCCTCTGTACTGCATGTATATGGTACCTTTCTCAATTAGCATTGAGGATATGCATAGTTCTCAGCCAGGCCACAGGGTCCACGTTCATTTTCTCAATGCTTATTGAATTTTTATAACTCCCAATCATCTAGAGATTCTCTTTAATCTCCCGGCAGTCATCTTATTATAACAGATCTAGAACACCGTAAACTACCTAAAGTGCTGCCGTATCTCAGTGTATTTATACTTTAGATGATTTTTCACTGTAGATCTATAAAAATTGTCTCTTCTGGTCAGTGTTGGACTGGGGGGTCTGGGGCCCACAGGGGATTTTGATTCGGGGGCCCCACCCAAACTGTACATGAAAATATTTACCGGCCTCTCGGACTTTAAAGCGCCCATTTTACCACATAATACAGTTGTGCAAAACAGAACTATATTGTGTAGTACAATACCAGTGAGTACATATCTGTATCCCCACACACATATCAGTCTAACATATCATAGACACGGGGCTAAGTAGCTCCATCCATATCCCCTCCACCCACATACAATATCCCTCCACCCACATAACAATATCCCCCTCCACCCACATACAATATCCCCCTCCACCCACATACAATATCCCCCCCCACCCCATACATATCCCCTCACCACATACATACCCCTCCCACCCACATACAATATCCCCTCCACCCACATACAATATCCCCTCCCACCCACATCCAATTCCCCCTCCACCCACATACAATATCCCCTCCACCCACATACAATTTTCCTCCTCCACCCACATAAAATATCCCCCTCCACGTTTCCCCCTTGGTCACGCACCTCACCACCTTCTAAAATAAAAAACCAGCAAGAAAGAAAATGAAACTCCTATCACAGGGTCAATCAGGACACCATGTACGCTGGCATTATACCGGCGCCAATATAACCTACAACACCGCCATATAGAGACCATATAGAGGTTCAGACACCAGCTAAGGTATAACCTACAACACCCCCCATATAGAGACCATATAGAGGTCAGACACCAGCAGTATAACCTACAACACCACCATATAGAGACCCAAACATAGAGGTCAGAAAACCAGCTCAGGTATAACCTACAACACCGCCATATAGAGACCACATAGAGGTCAGACACCCAGCTCGGGTAAAACCCCTACAAACACCGCCATATATAGACCATATAGAGGTCAGACACCAGTTTCAGGTATAACCTACAACACCACCATATAGAGACCACATAGAGTGTCAGACACCAGCTCAGGTATAACCTACAACACCACCATATAGAGACCACATAGAGGTCAGACACCAGCTCAGGTCACATCACATTACAATGAATACAGCACTGATCCAGTAAAGAAGTAAAATAACCCCTGACCTCAAGGACTCACCGGAGATGTCCTATCTGAAGAGTCGTTCTCTTCTCTTATGATCCGTTTTTTTCCCTTTTCTTCTGCATCCGTTCCACACCGCCATGTTTGATAGTCCCGGACACAGCTCTTTCCTGCAGAAATTACACACAAATATCTTAGAATCCTTAATTTTCCAGCCCCCTCTTTTCTTTTCCACCTCGTGTACAAACTTCCCAGGGGTGGGAGAGCGGGTACAAGCCATAACTTAGAGGCCTAGTATCCTAAGGGGTTTGGAGGATGGGGAGAGGGCTAACCCCCTGGATTTATCTACAAACATGGGCTGCTGCCCTCTCAATTATATTACCAGGTAGGTAGACAAGACCCTAGGTAGGTAGGCAAATAGGCAAGGCCCCAGTCTGTAGATGTGGTTTCTCCCAGTTAGGAAAGCTGTAGGTAGTTAGGGTCCCCTTTATATAGGCTGCAAGCAGTTAGGGACCCCCTTTAGGTAGTATACAGGCAGTTAGGGCTTCCCATGAAGTAGTATACAGGCAGTTAAGGCCTCCTTTAGGTAGTTTGCAGGTAGTTAGGGGCCTCCTTTAGCTAGTGGGCAGGAAGTCAGGGCCCCCCCCCACCTCTGGCTACGGGGTAGGTAGTCAGGGTCCCTTTAGTATGTAGGTAGTCAGGGCCCCCCGGTAGGTAGTCAAGGGGTCCCCTTAGGTAGTGGCCCCCTTGTAGTCAGGGGCCCCTTTAGGTACCAGGGCCCCCTTTTAGGTAGCCCGGGCCCCCTGTAGGTAGCCTGGGCCCCCTGGGTAGTCAGGGCCCCCTGTAAGTAGCCAGGGCCCCCCTTGAGGTAGCCAGGGCCCCCCTTGTAGTCAGGGCCCCCTTTTAGGTAGCCAGGGCCCCCCTTTGTAGCCAGGGCCCACTTTGTAGTCATGGCCCCCTGTAGGTAGCCAGGGACCACTTGTTGTCAGGGCCCCTTTTGTAATCAGGGCCCTCTTTGTAGCCAGGGCCCTCTTTGTAGCCAGGGCCCCCTTGTAGCCAGCCCCCCCCCCTTGTAGCCAGGGCCCCCCCCTTTTAGGTAGCCAGGGCCCCCCTTGTAGTCAGGGCACCCTTTAGGTAGCCAGGGCCCCCTTTCGGTAGCCATGGGCCCCCTTGTAGCCAAGTCACCCTTTAGGTAGCCAGGGCCCCCCTTTAGGTAGCCATGGGCCCCCTTGTAGTCAGGGGTCCCCATGTAGTCAGGGGCCCCCTTGTAGTCAGGGGCCCCTTGTAGTCAGGGGCCCCTTGTAGTCAGGCCCTTTTTTTCTCAGGGCCCCCCTTGTAGCCGGGGGCCCCCCCTTGTAGTCTGGGCCCCCCTTTTAGTCAGGGCCCCCCTTGTAGCCAGGGCCCCCTTTTAGGTAGCCAGGGCCCCCCTGTAGGTAGTCAAGGGCCCCCTTAAGGTCGTCAGGGGCCCCCTATAAGTAGCCAGGGACCCCTAGGTATCCAGGGACCCCTTGTAGTCAGGGCCCCTTTTGTAGCCAGGGCCCCTGTTGCAGCCATGGCCCCTGTTGTAGTTAGGGCCCCCCTTGTAGCCAGGACCCCCATTTGTACCCAGGGACCCCCCATTGTAGCCAGGGACCCCTTTTAGGTAGCCAGGGCCCCCTTTTAGGTAGCCAGTACCCCCCTTATAGTCAGGGGCCCCCTGTAGGTAGCCAGGGCCCCCTAGGTAGCCAGGGACCCCTTGTAGTCGGGACCCCCCTCTGTAGTCGGGACCCCCCTCTGTAGTCAGGACCCCTCTCTGTAGTCAGGACCCCTGTAGCCAGGCCCCCCCCTTTTAGCCAGGGGCCCCCCTCTTTAGTCAGGGACCCCCCTGTGTAGTCATGTGCCCCCTCTGTCGCCAGGGACCCCCTGTAGTCAGAGCCCCCCCTTGTAGTCAGGGCCCCCTTTGTAGCCAGGCCCCCCTTTGTAGTCAGGGACCCCCTTGTAGCCAGGGCCCCCCCCCCTTGTAGCCAGGGCCCCCCCTTGTTGCCAGGGACACTCCCTTGTAGCCAGTTAAAAAAACAAAACAAAAAAAAAAACAAACAGCCACTTACCTGGCTCGGGCTCCTGGCCGCTCCGTGCTGCCGTCGGCTCCTGCCGCCCTGCATAGGCGGCGCGGTGAAGTGACGTCACCGTGCTGCCTACGTCAGCATTAGGGGCCGGCGCCTGGCAGGCCCGAAAGGCCTAACGCCTTCAGCCCCCGCCAGGGACATCAGCGTAGCGCAGTGCTAATGGCGCTGTGCTCCGCTGACACCACGCAGCCCCGGGAGTCGGGGACATTATTCCCCAGCTACCGGGCCGGTCTCTGGGCGCTCGGGACGCAGGTCCCGGGCGCACAGGGACCGGATGCGCGGCAGGGCCCCGGGGAGCGACAGCACTGCCTTCGGGGCCCACAGCGGCTCGGGGGGGCCCACCGGGGGATCCCCCGGTCTCCCGGCGGCCCAGTCCGAGCCTGCTTCTGGTTATTGTGTAAGAGTAGATGGTTGCAGACATACTGGAGCAACTTTTATGATCAGATCTGTTTTGGGCCTTCATGCCTAACCAAAATTTCACCCTTTTGAATGCTGCATTGTAGAGGTTTATTTATTTGTTTTTTATCCTTGTTATAAAGAATAGGAGACACTGATTCATTTTGTAGGTTTAATTTGAGGAAAATTGTCAAAAACAGAAATGCATTTCATATAATTATAATTCATTTCTTCTAATGTTTCCATATTGTATATTAAGGTCGTTTGTTCAATAAATAATATTAAGCTCCCACACTTTTATTCTCTAATTTTCCTTTGTGCAGTGGTGGCAAATATATGCACATTGTGTAACCTATGTGTCGAGAACAATGACCCTATTTTTACATATATCTCTCCTTCCCTTAACTTAAAGTGCACCGTCTATACATGAATGATGATCAGTCATGTATAGAGATCTATACAGTGGAAAAAGTAGAAAAGGGTGAAGCGGAAACATCAGAATTTGCCATTAACCTATTAATTCAAGTAGGATGGGCAGAAAGGGGTCAAATCTATTGTAAATGTTAACAGGGAAAAAAAACAAGACAGGTGTAAACTGTAATAAATGGCACATACAGAATGACAGACGTGCTAGATTCTTTTCCTTACATCACCTCACTTGGCCACTTTAAACCCCATTTTTTTTATCAGAACTTGGAGGCTGTGAAAATTTGGCATTTTTTTGACTCGCGTGCCACCCCCTCCTTTGGATTTTTTTTAAAACTAAACCACGTAATAAAATTGGCACATTCCATATATTACATTTTAGGCATAATTTGAGCCAGAAATCTGGCACATTTTGCTTAGCAAATCTCCCTCATCGTCTTTAGATAATCTCACAGGGGCGTTTGTTATTTGGCGCCATAAGAAGTTTAAAAAAAAAAAAAAATTGAACACAATGAGATTAAAATGTCGACCACCAGTAAAAATGAAAAAAAGTACATTTTTCCAGTAACGGGGGGTTTCAGAAACTCCCAAAAAGAGATTTTTAAAAGGAACTAGATTAAAGGTGCGTTCATTATAATAAGGCTGGGTTCTCACATTGCAGTTGAAAATCGCAACAAAAAAAGTGCAAGCCTTCAATATTCATGCATTTTTTAATCCAATTTCACGAGTGTTGTAAATCAGGAGATATCTACACTGCAGTGGACAAAACATGGTGCGTTTTGCGTTTTTTTGCGTTTTTTGCCGTGTTTTTGGAGCGTTTTTTTTGCTTACATACACAGCATTATAAAATGGAGACAAAGCCATAGGCTATGTTCACACCGCTTATTTTGGGACGGTTGCCGTTTGTGAGCGACTGCGCTCTAATACAAGCGAAAGTGCCCCAATCATTACGGTAATCCCCAGTTTCATAGAGAACAGGTTTAAAACTCCTCCCTGGGGTACAGTACTTTTTATTGTAGTGCGGGGGATAATTTAAATCATTTATTAGGGCTTACGTGCCCCAAAGTTAAAAGGCGCTTTTATGGGGCCCCGGGGTGTCCCCACCCCCCCACCCCTGGCCGCAAAAGGGGTATGCGCCAGTCGGCGAGAGCTCCCGAACACCAAGGGGGTAATTTGCCCGGGTGCAAAATTTGCCTGTGAATTTTGCCCCAGTGAGCAAGGGCTGCCCGCCCCAAAACGGGGGTTTCGGAAGAAAAAAAATTTTTTTGGGCCCGGGATTTTTCCCTTTTTGGGGATTTTTATTGTTTAACCCCCAATGTTCATTTTCGCCCTGCCCAGTTGGTTTTTTTCAAAATGTTACAAAAAACAACCTGCAGGGAAAAAAGGCAGAAAAAAACGCTCTGTTTTTTAGCCCGCAGGGGCTTTTTTACAAAAGAAGTCTATGGGAGTGTTTTTTTTTTTTTTGTCGTTTTTGCAGCGCTTTTAAAAATGGGAAAAAAGCTGAAAACGGACTTTTTTTGTGGGAGTTTTACCGAGCCCCAGAGTTAATTTTTAAAAAAAATCTACTTTTTTTTTTTTTGGGCTTTTGATGCCAAAGGGGAAAAAAAGCCCAAAAATTAAAAGCAACAAAAACCGCAGCATGAGAAAATCAGGGCCCGGGGATTAAATGGAGACATTTTGTTATCGGGCTGCAATGAAATGATAGAAGTTCATTGCTGCAAAAAGATGGGAAAAAGGGGTTTTACTAGAAAACCGGATTCACACAAGTGTTAAAAATCAGAGAACAAACCCCCAAAATTTTTTTTGGTGTTTTAAACTTTTTGACAGGGGGTTTCCTGGGGAAAAAAAATCTTCTCAAGGTTTTTATCCCCGATGTCATTTTAAAAAGTTTCCTTTTAAAAATTTTTCCCGGATTTCTCCAGAGAGAAGAAATTGTTAGAAGGTTTGGACTATGTAACAGGTAAGAAGACACCGTTCTGAACCATGCGGCCATTATCTGCTTGTTCATCAAAGAGAGTGCGCAGTGATAATATCGTATTTGATTTTTTGCAACAGTTTAAAGAAAGTTTTCAGGAAGGAGAGTAACAAAGGGTAGAGAACTGAGGAATTCTTCAATGTATTATTATTAGTAGGGTATAATTTAGCATAAAAGCCTTCTTTACAGTCACAGCACTTATAGCACATATTCTGCAGCATCTTAAAAATAGTGGAAGCAGTAAACTAAAAATATAACAAAACAACAATCTATAGCAATGATTCTCATGCAGGTAATGGCACTCAATCTCCAATGTACTATATGTGTATGGTATCATGATCTCCTTATATGTTCCGTACTCAGAGACACCAATTTGTTCTACAGGTAGTGTTGCTGTCCAGTGTTGGGAACAACTCACAGAAAAAAGAGATAATAATAGGAATATAGAAAACCGTCTCACAGATCAAAAGAAAAATTCCTAAAACAATAATCTTTAATAGATATGCATTAAAATAATTATCCTCTATACATAAAAATGGCCTCACACATATAGCCACTATACAAATATGCAACTGTATATGTATAAAGTACCCGGTGTGTATCAGTACCAAGATACAAAAGCAAGTGGACAATGTCTAGCTAATCACAGCAAAAAAGACATTGTACCAAATAGCTATTAGCAGGGAGAAGTGCCCCTATAAGAGGGAGGAAAGTGTGGTCAAAAACTCACGGTTCCGAAGACCTTGTCACAGTAGACTCCGTTGCCCCATTGGACCAGTATATACCATATAATAAAAAAAAAGCACTATCGCTATCACTATACTAGTCCTATCCAGATAGAGCACTCGCCCCGAAAAGGCGACCCCACCTCTCGGCGACTCACCCTAACTAACTAAATTATACAGTAACAAACATAAAAACACAGACATAAGTCCCAACGCATTTCCCCAAGATATGGTTCATCAGGGGATAATAATTATACATCTGTGATGAGAGATGATGATGGTCCAAGTGATGGCATGATGAGGCCATAAGTAAGTGCCAGACAGTATATCACTTATATACCCACCCCTATTAACCAAATAAACTACTCAGCCAATCCAATGCCACTTTACTCACCAATGATACAGGAGCAAAGTCCTTGCACATGCTCAATAGCAAAACAAAGACGCCAAACACCACATGTTCCGCGCGCCTCCCGTTCCGAACCGGAATGACAAACCTGGAAGTGGCAAACCGGAAGTGGCAAAACTAAAGTACTTCACAGCACGTGCGCCCCAGATAGGAACTAGACTGGCGGAACGAGTGCAAACGCGCACGCGCCCCGGTCCCCGCCGCGCAACTAGCAAAACAGAGCACACGCGCCCCATAAACAAGGGCGCACTCGGGCGCCCCAACTATACAGATAATACGTTGGACACAATAGCATAATGGTGACCCAAGTAACAGGAGGCTTATCATCAAGACTCAATATCGAGTACACAAGGTTACGTTAAATAATCCAATGGATATAAACTACCAATAGTTAAGGCTAAGTAAAATAAAGTGATGGGCAGTAAGACAAAAAAGATATAGAAATATTATATACTCTGACAGTATTGATAATAAAGAGACTATACCCAACACATGGTATGATATTCTCAACTGATTACCCTATCAACAGAATCCAAAGAAAAGGACCAAGAAAACAAAAAAACAAAAAAAAACTGAAATTATGAAAAATATTATAAAAAACAGCCAAATTGCAGGTTTTCGTTAAGACCATCAGGGGTCGTAGTATGTAATCTGAAAATCCACTCGGTTTCTTTTTTAAGCAGTCTTGTATCCCAATCACCCCCTCGAGGTGATTTCCTCACGACCTCAATGATCGAAAATTTCAGGTGTGTTGGATCATTATTATGACATTCACATACATGTCGAGCTATCGGTGTATCTCTCTTATGCCTAATGTCCCCTAGATGCTCGCCAACTCGTCTTCTAAATTGTCTCTTAGTCTTTCCAACATATCCTAACGGGCAAGTACAATTGCATAAATAAATGACTCCTTCACTCTTACAGTTGGAAAAATTTATGTATAGAGGGTAATTATTTTAATGCATATGTATTACAGATTGTTTTAGGAATTTTTCTTTTGATCTGTGAGACTGTCCAGTGTTGGGAATCACATTTTCCTGTCATTTTCCATCCACTATTCACTGATTAATTTATTATGATCCAACTAAATACAACAGGTGAAATAAGTATTGAACACATCAGCAATTTCATAAGTAAATATATTTCTAAAGGAGCTACTGACATGATATTCCCACCAGATGTCGGTAACAACCCATCAAATTCACACAGGCAAAGACATCAAACCATAGGTGTCCAGAAATTAAAGGGGTTGTCTCACTACAAAGATTAGCTTTCAAAATGAAGGAAACACTAAACAAAGACGTTTTCCAAATATATTGCGTTGTTCATCTTTTTTTGTTAAAGAGCTACAAATGATTTTATCACCTTCTGTACTCTCTCTGGTTTCCCAGGTGACCGTCCTGTGTACTCCTTATCCCCTGCTGCTCGTTCAGACAAAATACTAATTACTCTACTGTTTACATTAGTTCAGAAGCTTCTCTGGACCTCAAAGGAGGTCATTTAGCTAATCTAGACTGATAAACAGAGAAGTCTGAATACAAAGAGCTCATATGCTAATTACAGAGAGCTGGACCAGGAAGTGACAGAGCAAAGCAGCATTATTTCATTCATGCATCCTATGAAACGGAGATGAGACAACCCCTTTAAATTATGTGTAATAATGAGAAGTGATAAAGGAAAAAAGTATTGAACACACTTGCTTAAATGTATTTAATACTTTATACTAAACCCTTTGTTGGTAATGACAGCTTCAAGATGCCTCCTGTAGTCACATGCATTGCTCAGGTTCCGATTGTGGCCCATTCTTCCACACAAACACTCTTCAAATCCTGAAGGTTCTGTGGACTCCTTCTATGAACTCTGAGCTTTAGTTCCTTCCATAGATTTTTTCCACTGGATTCAGGTCAAGTGATTGGCTGGGCCTTTCTAGCAGCTTTATTTTCTTTGGCAGAAACCAGTTGAAAGTTTCCTCAGCTGTGTGCATGAAATCATTGCTGAAATGTTTACCCTCATTTTATCTTCATCATCCTGGCAACAAATTTTTATCAAGAATATCTCAGTATGTTTGTCCATTCATCCTTCCTTCTATGAAGTTTGCCAGTGCCGTATTCCGAATAACAGCCCCACACCATGATGTTCCCACCTCCAAACTTCACTGTTGGTCTGGTGTTTTTGGGGGTGAAATGTGGTACCTTTTGGCTTCCAAATAGTTCAGTTTTGGACTTTTCTGACCAGACTGTATTCTCCCATTATTTCACAGACTTGTCTAAATTTTGTTGAGCAAACTTTAAATGTGCTTGAAGATGCTTTTTGTGAAGCAATGGGGTTTTGTGTGGTGAGCGTGCATACAGGCCATGGAGGGCGAGTGCATTACTTATTGTCTTCCTTGAAACAATTGTACTTGCTACCTCCAGTTCTTTCTGTAGCTCTCTACAGGTGGTCACTGGCTCTTGGACAAATCTTCTCACAATTTTTTTCACTCTGAAATCTTGAGGGGCCGAAATCTTGTTGTGGCCGATTTATAGTGAAATGATGTTCTTTCCACTTCCTGATTATAGCCTCAATAGTGTTTACTGGAACCTTCAGTAGTTTAGAAATTCTTCTGTAACCAATGCCATCAGTCTGTTTTGCAGCGGTAAGGTTGCGAAGGTCTTCATATGTTTCTTGTGAGAATTTCATGTCAATAACACCTTCAGAAATATATTTACTTAGAAAATTGGTGATGTGTTCAATACTTATTTCATCTGCTGTATGTTGTATTCCCCACAAAACAAAATTACAAAAGCACTGCTGTTTAACACTGCAGTGTCTTAATGGATGAAAAATGGTGCCGCGTACTGTTCCTCACGTCGATTGTCACCCCGGGGCGAGATCATGAGGTGTCTATCAGTTTCCCTGGCAGCAGGAAACCTAATGAAGGCTTCCATAGCCTCCATTTTTTACTTTCTATCATTTACTGGTAGAGACAGGAAGTTATAGAAATGTATACAATGCAGATGGGTGCAATAACGATTGAATCCTTTAGTGGGGAAGTACCCTAGAGGGACTCTATGTTAAAAAAAAGCAACAACATTTTAAAAAAATATATAAATTAATAAAAAATATTAAAAGATTAAAATGACCTCCTTTTGCCATTTACAAATAAACAAAAATTAAAAGTTAACTGAAAAGAGTATAAAAAATTTTTTGGTAGTTTTTGGGAGTAATTTCATGTCTCCTAAAATTGGAATAAAAAGTGATAAAAGTGTTGCATACATCCCAAAATGGTACCAATAAAAAGTATACTACAGCCCACAAAAAATGCACCATTACTCAGGAAAATAGGTGGAAGTACAAAAACTTTATTGATCAGACAAAATGGTGCTACAGCGCAAATTTACGAAATAGAGAATGTTTAGATTTTTTAAAAGTACTAAAGCTTAGCAAAAATCCTACATATTGGTATTGCCGACATAATATCAACCTGCAGAATATAAATAATACATCATTTATACTGAAGAATGAATGCTATAAAAATAAAACCACAATCGTGGCGCATGTGCTTTTTTCACATTTCACCCCACTTAGAATTTTTGTTTTTGGTTTCCCAGTCCATTCTATGGTCTGGTCAATGGCAACATTAAATAGTACATGTTGTCCCACAAAAAAGCCCTCATATGTCTATGTAGATGAAAAAATAAAGAGGTTATGGCTCTTGGAAGGTGGAGAGGAAAAAAATAATATTATGACCAGAAGGAAGAGGTTAAAATTCTTCAGATTTTAAAAGCCAGGTCGGAGAAATTGCTAAGACACTCAAAAATAAATATTGTTGAATTTGTTGATTTTAAAGATTTTTAGATGTAAAAAAACCTCAGCGTGTTATATCTACCTGAATTATTTTCTAAACTAATCTGTGATATTCCTGTGCTGATTGTAACTTCCCTTTTCTGCAGCTTAGCAGCATCATTTCCTCTTTGACAGCCATTTCCCTTTTCTTTGAAAAAGTACAAATCCTAAAATCCTTTGCTGAATTTTGTCTTCTTTTCTCCAACCTCAGTCCCAGTGTGCGCTCCTTGTGTCCTCCCAAATGTTAACAACCTTGGGAGGCAGAACCAAAGGTGTGTGGTCAACTGACCTCCTGAGCTGATTCTTTTGTGTCAAGACACAGAACTACTGAATTTAGGGGCCACGAGTAATTCCAACTTGAATTACTCGTCTGAAACCAAAAGAAAACGATTCCCATTGACCTCAATAGGAAATACATGTTGTAGTTCATATAACGCATATTTTTGGCGATCAGTTTTCAAAACCAACATGCAACCTTTAAACATCATTCTTTGATCAAATCGCGTACAGAAAAGACATGAAAATTTACTGCTGACGTCTAAAAATCTCATTTAAAATGTGTCCAAAATGCTTGTAAAAGCACATAGGCATGGCTGGGACTAATTTTTCACTGTAAACAGCCAGTAAACCAAATCCAAAAATTGTTAACATCCACATGTAATAAGCATGTGAAATACTTGTTGAAAAGCATTGATGATGTGGTTTTCAATGGCAGAATATGACAACTAAATTTTACTCGTCGTGTGAACGTCCCATCAGCAAATAGCAGATGGAGAGCTATAGGAATGTAACAGAAAATGTGATACAAGTATGTTACAAAGATGCCTAAATTTGGGAGAGGTTTTATTTAGAACTTAATTTTTCACCACTGAGAAAACCCTTTCACCCATACACCAAACAAAAACAAAGGGGTTATGACTTAGTACGGTAGCCTCAGTATATTTGTAATGTATAAGTGTTTTTTTTTAATATATTTTATTGATGCTTTTCTTAAACCAATATATTGTATATACAAACAATACAAAAGTATTGTACTATATTGTACAAACAATACAAAAGTGAAATATAAGAGTTTGTGACATTGTATAATACAAAGGTATAAAATACAATACACAGCCCTCGCTTAAGAGACGTGGAATTGAGGGGCATGTCCCCACGGCAGGTTTTCCATGGGATTTACAGACGGTTTTCGGTTTTGAAAGCTGTCTGGAAACAGTCTGTCAAACTTTATCACGGACCGTAGTGGAAAATCCGTGCAGCGGTCCCCACTGCACGGATTTTCCGCCGGACGTTTTTTTAGACCGCCGGCGGTCCAAAAAACATTGAACATGTTCATTCTTCTGCCTGGTTTTCAGGCGGAACATGAACATGCGAAGGGGGAGGGTTTTTCTCCACAAACGGTGGAGGAAAGCCGTCCCCCTGCGGCCGTGTACACGGCTCCAAAACAGAGCATGCCCTAATATGCAGGATATTTTCATAAGGCAGGTAATACGGGTTGTTTGAGGAGACATGCGAAAAATATGGAAGAATGGGTCAGAAGTCAATTGAAATTGAACATAACCAAATCATATTACACAGAATTCGTAAAGCTAACCCTCAGCAGGGCAAAATAGTTCAAGTCAGTGTGAATCAGTGTAAAGTCTTTTAAAATTTAAGTGGGCCTAGTGAACCGCTTATCTTGCCCTTGATATACCCCTGAGTAAGGAGTAATAAGTGATTTTCTGAAATCTGGGTAGTAATAAATATCTTCCATCATCCCCCATTAAAAATTTTAAGTGAAGCTTCTTGGCAAATAGTAGGCCTATTATGGGTACCCGCTATATTGATTGTATTTACTAGAGTGACACAGGACCATGGTAAGATATCCTTTGCATCTTCTTGCATATAGTTTCATTTAGATTTTTCATATAATTTCCTAGTATAGCCAGAAGTTTTTGCTTAAAATTTGCAGGAAGCGTTACTGGGATGATTAATGTGCAGTTAGCACTTGAGCAGGAGATAGGCGAACATGAAAAACCATTACTCTGCTTTGATCCCTGATTAACTGTGACTTTATTCTGATGATAGTTACAGATCTGTACTAGAAAAATGGACGTGAACTCTGGAAATTGCTTGCTAGTATTTGTGTGGATTATTTATGGTTTCTTTTCAATTTGCAGCTCCAAACCCTCCTACTATAAGAGAAGAGCTTTGTACTGCATCGCATGACACTATAACAGTCCATTGGATGTCTGATGATGAATTTAGCGTTGGTTCTTATGAGCTGCAATACACCATCTATACTGGGCAAGCCAACTTTATCAGTAAGATTGATGTTTTACAAGTAAATTTCACCCTGCAATGCTTAATGTTTAAGAGACTATGGTACAGATATAAAGGGAATCGATGGTTGTGTCTAAGTAAAGTTAAAACCAGTTTCATAATTGGAAATGCTGCAATTTATGATAAACAATTCCAACTGTAGACACTTTTATATTATTATTATTATTTTATTATTATTATTATTTTTTTAAAATTATTTTGAAATAGGGGAAAATTGAAAAAAAATTTTTAGGTTTAAACTGTCATATAAAAGTCTTTATAGCTAACACTAAAACCCTTTAAAGGGGTTTTGCCATGAAGTGAATTGCTTACCTCTTATCTGGCTCAGGAGAAAATATAAACAAATCATGAATGCTGCAGTGGTGAGAGGGAGGGGGTGAGCAGAGAGTGAGAAAGAAGGGAGTGTCTGCAATGTTTACTCAAATAATATTACAACCGGTGGATTGTCTATACAGTGGAAAGCCTCATACACTGCACTTTCTCCACAGTCCCTTGCAAGCTCATTCATGTTCCCTGTCATCAGATAAGAAGTACAAACAGATCAGCTCCTGTCACTGTACTTGTCGGTCTAATGTAAAGTTTCAGGAAACTAAGGGGGACTGAGCAATGCTGCAGCTCTCACAGGCTTCACTTTTTGTAATCGCATATATTTAGAAACGTCATTAAATACCCATTTTGGAGGATCCTACGTCAGCATTACATCGTGGCAAAACCCCTTCAGAAGAAAATTCATAAATTGTGGTTGCCAGCTATTTCATAGATGTTGTATCTCTCTCCAGTGTGTAATGGTTCCTTGTCCGCTAAATCAGAGCTTCCATAATTAAACTGGGCGCTGTGTACTCTGGTTAGCAAAGTCGAACTGGCTCCTAGGTTTTTACTCTTCAAACCCTGCACAGTGATAGAGACTTCACTGCCAGAGGTCTCCAATTTGTGACTGCAGAGTTGTCACCAACTGAATAGGGCCTGGGTCAAAGACAATAGAGAAAACGTCATAGCCAAAACAAAATTAAAAGTCAGAATCAAGGTGAGCAGGTCGAAAGCTGATGAGCACATCTAGAAAGAGCAGCAGGCAAATGGAAGGTCAAGCAGTCCAAGGTCAGAAACAAATCCTCAGTGAGAGAGTGTAAATCCAGGACAGTAGTAAAAGAGAAAGCCGGGTCTCTTAAGCGAGGATAATTTACACTCAATAGCACCAACTGGCAACTTCCTGTGTACTCCGAGCCCTGGCAGATTTGATAGGTGAGGTGATTAGCAATTTGCTTGGTCCACTGACAAGACCTCTAGATTGTCTGGTCCACTGGACTCACTGGATAAATGGATATTTGCTTCTATGAACTCTTGCAGTCCAGAAGCCCCCCAGCACCTTCTGAAAAACTGGAGCAACGGCACCTGGCAGAGATGGACATTAAGCGAGCGTGGCAAGATAAATATGTAACTCTGAGACAATTTTTAGGACATTGTAAAAAAAAAAAAAAGCATCAGTTGACATCCTTCATAGAAAATGCCTCTCAATCCCTGGTGGAACAACCCTTATATCATAGCTAACATGGAGTTGTTGTGTGCAACACGGCAAAACCACCCTTGGCTGTCCTATAGGTTACTGTGGTTTTGCAGTGTGTTTTTGTTCTATATCTTGTACAGATGAAAGTAAGGTTTTAATGTGTATGCCAGAAGCTACATCTGAAAATTGTGGTTATTTAGAGAAAAAGTATGTGGTTTTGCCACTTTTTTTCTTGTCGGCATGGCAGACTATCACTACCTGTACGGGCAATCTGAAGCAAAACAAAAACAAGGCTGCTATTCTAAATCATTGTCAGATCAAGACAATATTTCATAACTGCGTGTATAGAATACACAGAAATATTACAATGTGCACTCCTGTAGTCAGATTATGATTTAGCATTATAACATAGACAAGCAGACATGAAGTAGAGCTATGAATACCTACTTACATCAAGCAGTTCAGCTTCTCTGGTTATCAGCATCTGATCTTTTAGGCTACTATGATGGGAGTGACAGGCTTTAAGGGGTGTTCCCACCATAGATTTTGATGGAGTATGGCTACGATATGCCACTTTAAGGGGTTTTCTTGCTACAAAGATCATATCTCTAATGATGGAGATAGTAAAAATAAGCACTTTTGTAATTGGTTTGCATTACCTAAATCACGAAGTATAGCAGATATGAGCTAATCTGTGCATCTATAGCTATTTCTGCAGCAGGTGGATGGGGCATGCCCCCTTTTCTGTGATTGGCTGACTGATATGTCATTTAGCCTGTTTGGACATGCCAACTAGATGGGAAACGCCCCCTGTGCTGTGATCGGCTGCCTGCACTCTGTGCTTTCTCCCCTCTGAGCTGTGGAAAACAAAAGTGAAACGAACTGCCTGAGAGGCCTGTGTGTGTACAATAAATGCTGTCTCAGCTCCTCTCTATACTCATCTCCCAGTAATGGTTCTTTGTAAAGGATCTGGGCAATTACTGAGTCTATAGTTTCGAGATTCACTTTCCCCTCATATAACACAACCTCATACGCTGCTCTCCCCCCATGTAACAGCCTTATACTTTGTGCTTCCCCCATATAACAGCATTATATAGTCTGCTCTACCTTTTGCCTGATAACAGAGGGTGGGGGGGGGGGGGGGTGCAGCGTGCATTTCTCACATTTGTTTCACAGATCAGGCTGTATATATAACTACTTACACCAATGAAGGTGTTCAGATTACAGAAATACAGGTGTTCTGGTTGCAAGGAGCTTGTGCAGCCTGGGAGGCAGGTGACAGCTCTGCAGAAATGAGAATATTGCAGGTCTTCAGAACTGTGACATCCTCTTCCTTCCACTGCTTCACACAGAATTATGATGTCACAACTCTTCTGTGATGGAAGATACGGCTCCTGGGAGGAAATACACGCCAACAGGGAAGAGAGCCCCTGGATTGGAAACTGAAGCAGATAGAAACAGCTTACGTCTACAAAACCCCTTTAAGTCTGATTGGTATGGGTCCCACCTCTGGGACCTGTACTTATTTCGGGAACGAGCCTCAGAAAGTTACAGAGCAGAATGGAGAGCCGGTCATGTTTGTGCGCAGCTCTTCATGCTCTATGGGAGTTCAATTCACAGCCGAACACCACTCTCGGTTGTACTTGAATTCCCATAGAAAAGAATGAAGAGACGCGTGCAAACATGACCGGCTCTCTATTCTGCTCCGTAATTTTCAGAGGCCTGTCCCCGAGATGGGTGTGATATGCCGATAAAATCTATGTTGGGACAACCCCTTTAAACATTTGGTCAGGACTCAGGTATTTGTTATAGTAATATTAGTAGATAATACCTGTCTACCGGCTGTTGGTTGCTTCTGGTGAATACCGCTATACTTTGGAAAATGGAAACAATTTTCTCAAACCAAGACTTGCTGCATAGAACAGCGACTGCTTTAGCAGTGACCTAAAATTAGACTGGTCACACTAATTGCTGTAACACTGACATGGTAGCAATGTGCAGCTACCATGTGTCATGTACACACTCACCAGCACGTGACTGGGGGCCACTGTAATGGAGTCCATTTATTTCCACTTGCGCTCACCTCTCAATCAGGTAGCGAATCAAGCATAAATCGCACCCCAAGACAGTTCCTGCACCCCAAGTTATCCGTTGCCACCACCTTCCTTCAATAATCAAAAAACAGAAGATCAGAGAGGAAGGACTGCTGATCCCAAAAAAATTTTAAAACACTTAAAAAAAAAAAAAAATTGCTTACCAGGTCACCACGCTGCTCTCCCGCAGCTACAACCAAAAAAAAAAAAACTCCTTCAAGGAAATGGATCCGTGCAGCAACAAGAACTAACGTATTAATGGTAACTTTAATAAGAGGAGGTACAATGCTTACATAAACAAAATATAATAACAATGACTATGGCATACGTATCAAACAGTTATAAAATAAAAGGGATAAACTTAGAAAGATTTCACTGTTACAATGCGTTGGCTTTCAAATCCAAGGGGTATGGATGAATGAAGATGGAACACAGCTCAATAAGAAATTGAACCCCAGGCTGTGAACACCAGATTTGAGTCTGGCCATGTGTTTTATAGGCCCAAATCTCTGTGCAGGTTTCCCCTCCTCTCTCATAAGGTGGGTGGACACTTGATGCCTAATGAGGGTTGTTGCTTACTATCTCCACAAGATGGCAATCACGGACTGTGCTTCTGCGTTGACAGATGAATGAACCCTGTCCATTTGTGACTAATCTTTTATGGTTCTATGGGGGTCATAAGCCACCTCTGGGATGATATGGTGTGGTCTACCATCAAGTATTCGCGACAGCTTGCATACACAAAGTTGGCAATAAAACGTAATAAAATGGATAAAGCCCATGTTATACAAACATTTGAGTAATTAGAACTGTCAAAAGGCTGGTGTGAGGTTCTGCAGACCCATGCTACAAATTCCATTCCCAAAGGGGGGTGGAGGCCTTTTAACTGTGGCAATAGTGACAATATAAGCGATGTTTTAATGACAATACAGAATACATATCATTTTCAGTGTACTACATTACACCATGAGGGGGAGCTTATCGGATACAGATTTATACTGCTTTCATTGAGTTCAGTGTACCTGCACCCAACACAAATAATATTCAGAATTGAAAAAAAAAAAAAGCAGGGTGATATTTCAATGAAAACCATAATAAATTTATATTGGTGTATGCCAAAACCATCTTCTTATCTGCTTGTTAATATGTAAATTGTTGGCCCTACTGTATGTAAAAACAGGATTCTGTACTGCATTAGGTAATATGGATGACTACAAGCTACAATTTCTACTTGTCTTCCCCTTTTCTTTACATATTATTTCCATCTGGATTTTTATATCGTTGGCATTGTTCACAGTTACGTTCAGTATGTGGAACATTGCAGTATTCCCGCAGAGCACTTTCATTTACTGTATGGTACCTGTGTTTTGAGCTTGCTCGTGCGGTATGCTTGTCTTTACACATCAGCTGTATTCATCTTCATATTTTCCCTAAGCAACTGAAGAACCATAAACGGGTTGTGTCAGCATATGGGACAATCCCTTTTCAGATCGAGCCGTTCCTGCTTGCCCGGCATCTGGCTTTGCAATTTTCTGTAGACTGATATCACTACAATAAGTAGCAGCCAACCATAGGAAAGCGAGTTCTAGTAGGTACATTTTGTGATGATACCTTAAGTACAAAGGCCATCTCCTACGAACTTCAGTTGGCATGGGCATGAGCCTGGTGTTGACCACCTCGCTGGATGGATATGCAGCAAGAAGTGCATGCACACAGTCTCTTTGCAGTGTTAAACTTGAAGATTTTACTCACAAGAGGGGCTGACTTGTACATGCCGGTTTCAGGAACATATGTTACGAATTCAATAGACATTGTGTTCTCACAAAGGTTATACTGTAGGCAGACCAAAATGGTAGCGAACCAGCACCAGGGATTAAAGTGTAAAAAAAAAAGATTTAATTTAAAAAAGACATGGTATAGAGCTGGTATTGAGCTACTTATAGCTACATATACCTCTACACTATGTCTTTTTCTATGTATTTTTAAAGGAATGAGATATTATTTTTTACATTTTAATCACTACTTCTGGTTTGCTAACGTTTTGGTGTTCCTATGTATATCCGCCAGAGACCTTCTGGATGAACCGTGCATCCTCACTATCATTGCCTCCCAGCATTACCAGGTGAGCTGGTATACTGTAGGCTGGCAATCATAATGCATCTTTTCTACAGTATATGCCCAGTATCTGGGCTGGGGCCCCCATAAGCTCGCCACACTTAGACGTGTTAGATCCATTTTTGGATCTGTTTTGGATCAGGAAAATGCATCCAAAAGTGCTGCATCAGTTGCATCCAAAGCGCATTCAACACACATCCAACATGCAGCGTGTCTGGATGTGTTTTTGCTGCAGCAGGATCGCACCATATAGTCTGAACCCCAATGCGTGTTTTACATTGAAAGCAAACTACAACACACTGCACAGTTAGATGCGTGTTTGGGTCCATTTATGGTCCGAAATACGGATCCAAACATGCATCTTAAAACGGATCCAAAATCGGATCCAACACGCTGTGTGAACATACCCTTACTGTCTCTTGGCCTCAGTGGCTTATAGTTCTCTGGCTGCTCTTTCACCACTCAGATAAGCTCTCCACCTCAAGTCACTTTCAATGCCCTCTGCAATTTCTCTCTCCAACAGAGAGGCCGTCTGTCTCATACGTACCACCCAGTTAAAATCATGTGGCACATATTCTCCTGCAAGCCCCATAGGGCTGTCCTTACAGGTTATGGGGTCAAGTAGAGAAATATCCACGGCACACCACTTTTCAGGGTGAGAGCTATTTTTATTTACAACAAAATTGTGCTGTACAAATTATAGTTAGGGGAGATCCATAATACTGCACATAATTGACATCAGTAGTTCATGTCAGAGATAGGATGTCAACAACAAATGACGTTAAGGTAATACACCTTTTTCAAAATGACATCTGTAGTGTATCTGAGGTGCTGAATTTAGAGAGGTGCAGTAGGGCACATATATGGAGCGTACATGCTGGGGAGCATGTACAACCTCAATTCCAAAAAAGTTGGGACACTAAACAAATTGTGAATAAAAACTGAATGCAATGATGTGGAGGTGCCAACATCTAATACTATATTCAGAATAGAACACAAATCACAGATCAAAAATTGAAACTGAGAGAATGTATCATTTTAAGTGAAAAATTTTATTTCAACATTTCATGGCGTCAACAAATCCCCAAAAAGTTGGGACCATGCCGTTTTTACCACTGTGTGGCATCCCCCCTTCTTCTTACAACAGTCAACAGACGTCTTGGGACAGAGGAGACCAGTTTATCAAGTTTAGAAATAGGAATGCTCTCCCATTCATGTCTAATACAGATCTCTAACTGTTCAATCGTCTTGGGCCTTCTTTGTCACACCTTCCTCTTTATGATGCGCCAAATGTTCTCTATAGGTGAAAGATCTGGACTGCAGGTGGCCATTTCAGTACCTGGATCCTTCTCCTACGTAGCCATGATGTTGTGATTGCTGCAGAATGTGGTCTGGCATTATCTTGTTGAAAAATGCAGGGTCTTCCCTGAAAGAGATGACGTCTAGATGGGAGCATATGTTGTATTAGAACCTGAACATAGCTCTCTGCATTAATGGTGCCTTTCCAGACATGTAAGCTGCCCATGCCACAAGCACTCATGCAACCCCATACCATCAATGATGCAGGGTTCTGAACGGAGCATTGATAACAACTTGGGTTTTCCTTGTCCTCTCTGGTCCGGATGACATGGCGTCCCACTGTTCCATAAAGAAATTCAAATCGTGACTCATCTGACCACAGAACAGTTTTCCATTTTGCCACACTCCATTATAAATGAACCCTGGCAAAGTGCAAATGGCTGAGCTTGTGGAGCTTGCTTAGAAATGGCTTCCTCTTTGCACTGTAGAGTTTCGGCTGGCAACGGCGGCTGGCACGGGGGTTTGTGTTCACTGACAATACTTTCTGGAAGTATTCCTGAGCCCATTCTGTTATTTCCTTGACAGTGGCATTCCTGTTTGAGGTGCAGTGATGTTTAAGGGCCCGGAGATCACGAGCATCCAGTAGAGTTTTACGGCCTTGACCTTTTACGCACAGCGATTGTTCCAGATTCTCTGAATCTTTTGATGATGTTATGTATGGTTGATAATGATAACTTTAAAGTCTTTGCTATTTTACGCAGGGTAACACCATCCTGGTATTGCTGCACTATCTTTCTGCGTAACAATGGTGGAACTGGTGATCCTCTTACCATCTTGGCTTCAGAGAGACACTGACACTCTGAGTAGCTCTTTTTATACCCAATCATGATGTCAATTCACCTAATTAGTATTGATTGGTCTTCCAGCTGTCCGTTATATGTTCAATGTCATTTTTCCAGCCACTTATTGCTACTTGTCCCAACTTTTTTGGTATTTGTAGACACTGTGAAATTTGGAATCAACATATTTTTCCTTTCAAATGTTACATTTACTCAGATTAAACTTTGGATCTGTCATCTATGTTCTATTCTGAATAAAATATTAGATGTTGACACCTCCAAATCATTGCATTCATAATTTGTTTAGTGTCCCAACTTTTTTGGAATTGAGGTTGTACTTCCAACAGCAGGCGTATAGCGGTGCACACAGATACGTGCCACTACACGCTATGTGAAAATACCCTTAGGGCATGTTCACATGGCGTACTGCCGCATGTACTCTACACGCCTCAGTACGCTGTGCGTTTTGGAAGTGCGCGCTGTTCAGAGGGGGCGGCCCCATTCACTACCATTATCAGCGGCTCGTAAGCACCATGAAGAAGTAACCTGTCACTTCTCTCCCTGGGCATACGATATGACCGAATTGTACGCCCGGGGAGAACGACATAATTCATAGCTCTCTATGAGGGCGCGCATGTCAGACGTATTGGAGTGCAAATAAGGGGCGAAATGCACCCTGCAATTTACGCCGTGTAAACATCGCCTTAGTCTGGCTGCAGCAGCTAAAAACATAGGCAACCCTGACAAATGACAGGTATAAAAAAATTATATTCAAATATAATTCATCATCAGGTTGTAGTTTACATCTCTACAGGATACATCAGGCAGGATTATGTATTAGTGACGAGAATGGGGCGATATTGTGGATATGTGTGTGTATATACAGTACATACACATTTACACACATACATATACACACACACACGTATACACATACACACATATACACATGTATACACATGTATACACACATAGAAACACACACATATATGCAGAGACATATATACATTCAGTTCACATTCATGTTGTTTCACTCCTATTATACTATTTATCACTGGTCTTTACAGTGAGGCTACTCACTCACTTGAGACCTTCTTGATGTGGGCACCTGTGAGAGCTGCTGCTGACTCCATAACGAAATCACTGCAGCTGCAGCAGGACATGGTATGAGACTCGGGAGCACAGCAGGGGACGGAGCCTCTCACTCGCTGTGTGAGGCTGAACTTCCTGACTCTTGTGCTGAAGGTTGCTGCAACGCACAGAGTCAGGAACGTCACTGAGTGACAGGCGCCCCCTCCTAAGCGCCCGACACCCTGGGCAGTTGCCCTCCCTCCCTGCAGGCTCTTAAGAACAACCCTGAGCTGTGTGTGTGTCTAGAGGACGCACATACAGCTGAACAGATCGTCATCTCTCCAGGCACATAGCAGCTGCCTGGAGCCCAACGATTTGAGGTTCGGGGCACATGCATGTTTATTCGGGGCTTGTCCCCCGAACAAAACTACCTAGCAACACCCCTGAAATAAAGGTAACATAGTACAGTACATCATTAGTCCAATGGTTCACTATTCAATAGTGGGAGGCTTACAGTTTGTTAGACTCCCCATATTCACCCTCCTTGCACATATTAGTATTATACAGTTGTAATATGACATGGTATACAATCAAATTGTTGGGCCATCATAATAGAATATACAGTGGGGAAAATAAGTATTTGATACACTGGCAATTTTGCAAGATTTCCAACCTACAAAGAATGGAAAGGTCTTAATTTTTTTTTGTAGGTACACTTCAACTGTTAGAGACAGAAGTTAAAAAAAAAAATCCAGAAAATCCCATTGTATGATTATTGCATGAAATAAGTATTTGACACAATAGAAAAACAGAACTTAATATTTGGTACAGAAACTTTTTTTTTGCAATTACAGAGCCAGATGGTTCCTGTAGTTCTTGACCAAGTTTGCTCCCACTGAGGTAGCGATTTTGTCGCGGTCTTCCATACAGATCTTCTCCAGATCTTTCAGGTTTTGGGGCTGTCGCTAGCGTACATTGAGTTTCAGCTCCCTCCAGGACCATGAAATGCTTCATACGTAGCCGCCACTTAGTTGTCCTGGCTGTGTTTTTCGAGTCATTGTCCTGCTGGAAGACCCATCCATGACCCATCTTTAATGCTGTTACTGTAAGGAGGTTTTTAGCCAAAATCTTGCGATACATGGCCTCATCTATCCTAACTACAATACGATGCAGTCATCCTGTCCCCTTTGCAGAAAAGCACCCCAAAGTATTATGTTTCCACCCCCATGCTTCACGGTTGGGACGGTGTTCTTGGGGTTGTATTCATCCTTCTTCTTCCTTCAAACACGGCTAGCGGACTTGATACCAAAAAGGTCTACTTTGGCCTCATCTGACCACATGACCTTCTCCCATGCCTCCTCTGGATCATCCAGATGGTCATTAGCAATCTTCAAGCAGGCCTGGATATGTGCTGGCGTGATCAGGGGACCTTGTGTGCTCTGCGGGATTTTAATCAATATTGGTGTAGTGTGTTACTAATGGTAATCTTTGAGACTGTGGCCCCAGCTCTATTTAGGTGATTGACCTGGTCCTCTCTCGCAGTTCTGGGCTGATTCCTGACCTTTCTCAGAATCATCCATACACCATGAGGTGAGATCTTGCATGCAGCCCCAGAACGAGGAAGATTGACAGTCATTTTATGTTTCTTCCATCTTCTAATAATTGTGCCAACAGTTGTTGCCTTCTCACGAGACTGCTTACCTATTGTCCTATAGTTCATCCCAGCCGTGTGCAGGTCTACAATTTTGTCCCTGGTGTCCTAACACAGCTCTTTGGTCTTGGCCATGGTGGAGAATTTGGAATGTGATTGATTGAGCTTGTGGTCAGGTGTCTTTTATATAGTTAGTGTGTTCAAACAGGTGTAATTAATATAGGTCATGAGTGCAAAGTAGGAAGGCTTCTGAAAGAAAAACTAACAGGTCTGTGAGAGCCAGAATTCTTGCTGGTTGGTAGGTGATCAAATGCTTATTTCATGCAACAATATGCAAATTAATTAAAAATAATAAAATGTGATTTTTGGGATTTTTTTTATTTTGTCTCACAGTTGACCTTCAATGTACCTACAATAAAAATTACAGACCTCTCCATTCTTTGTAGGTGGGAAAAAACCCGGGTTTCCAGTGTATCCAAATAAATTTTTTTTCAACTATTTTTGTATCTGTGTAATTCCCTTTAACAAAGATAGTCTCCTTAAGTGCAGTAATGAGTTTGGGCAGAAGTTTCACAACAGCGGGAGTTCCTTTTAAGGTTCTTAGCTCAGGCTAGACCACAGCTAAAATCTTCGGCTTAACAAATAGAAAAAATTGGGTTTGTAATTTAAGGGAGGGGGCGAAAGTAAGAGGTTTCATTTATTTGCAAAAATTTTAAATTTTCCCAGCAAAAATTTAATCCCTTTTAAGTGGGCCCCAGGAAAGAGGTTATATGGACTACTGTACATTTTTACCAACCCCCTCCCCATTCTTATTTAAAAAAAAACACTTTAAAAATAACTTCCAAATTTTGGGATTGAGGGGAAATTTTTTTACCTTTTTTTCAACCCCATTTTTTTATTTCACAGGTAAAAATGTGGGAAATTAAATCTTCAACATGGTTCCTTTAAAAAAAACAACAACAAAAAAAAAGTAATTATAAAATAGAAAGGTTAGAACTGTTGAAAAAGACACAAAAATAATTTTATGGTCCTAAAAGTGGGGGGTTTAGCCCCAAATAGTGTACAGCGTACGATTTGGGTGGGAACTACGGGGAAGCTTATATATGTAAGATATTAAAAACTGGGCTTTTGTCTGAAAGGGAAAAAAAATCATAACAGCATGAAATTTGGTAATTTGTCTTTATTTACCCTTTTCCTACATGTTTTTTGCTAATTTAATGTTTTGGGGAGAAAAACCCCTTTAAAGGGTTTAAAAAAATTACATTTCTAGGGGGTTTAAAAAACACCCCACTATTTTTTACTTGGGGGGGTTTCAAATATCAAATCTACACAAGAAAAATTTGAATAATTTTTCAGCAGTTTTTTGATAGGGTGCAAATGATCACCGAGACACTGATCACAGCCTGACATCATGAAGCATTCATCACTGTTTTGGCAAGCGGAAAAGATCAAAAGTTTCTACAAATTCCCAAAAGTCTGTACAATAACCTTCATGTGTATGTATGTGTGTGTATATATATATACACCCCACCGGCCCCCCCCAAACTTTATTAGGTACACCTGTCCAACTGCCTTTAAACACTTAATTTCAAATCAGCCAATCACATGGCGGCAACTCAGTGCTTTTTAGGCATGTAGACATGGTAAAGACAATTCCTCTTTTTCAAACCGAGCACGTATGGGGAAAAAAAGGTGATTTTGTGCCTTTAACGTGGCTGGTTTTTGGTGCCGAAGGGCTGGTCGAGTTTTTCAGAAACTGCTGATCCCGGGGTTTTTTCAGCCAACCACTCTGGGGTTTTACAGGAATGGTCCAAAAAAAAAAACATCCAGTGGGGGCAGTCCTGTGGGCAGAAACCCTTGTGACCAGAGGCAAAGGAGAATGGGCAGCGGTTTTCGAGTGTAAAAAGGCAACAGTGACTCAAATAGCCCCGTTACAACCAAGGTAGGCAGAAGAGCATCTCTGAACGCAAAAGACGGCGAACTTTTAGGCGATTGGGGTACGCAGCAAAACCAACCGGGTGCCCCTCCTTTCAGCTAAGAACGGGAAAAGAGGCTCCAATTTTTCCCAAGCCATCGAAATTGGAAGTGAAAATTGGAAAAAAGTTTCCTGGTCTGATGGGTTCGAAATTTTTGCTGCGCATTCGGATGGGAGGGCAGAATTTTTGGGGTCAACAAAAATGAAAGCAGGATCCATCCCGCCTTGTATCAACGTTTTAGGCTGGTGGTGGTGGTGTCCCCGGTGTGGGGAAAAATATTCTTGGGACTTTTGGGGCCCCCCCCCCTTGGGACCAATTGGCATCGTGCAACCCTGTTGAAACTATCCCCCGAATATTGAGGCGTTCCTAAGGCAAAGGGGTCCAACCCCCTTTCAGCATGGGTACCAATAAAGGGCCGGGAGTGTATGTTTACATCCTAATCCTAACTTTGCTTCTGGCATGCATCTCCAAGTCTTTAGATGGTAGTTGGACAAAACTCTATACATAATAGGATCTGTTCCTGCAAATAAGGCACTTATGCTTATTAACTGTTTCAGGAAATACATAAATGTCTGTCTTAGAACTATTTATATACAATCAGAACCATTACTTTTTACTCTCAGTGGAGACACACACCACAGATATTACCGTCTATACTCACTTTAAAGGTGTGTATTTGCATAATCCTGGAGGTTATCATATTCTTCCAACTATTGGTTCTTTTCGAATACCTATCACAAACAATTTCATACATCTCTATGAGGAAACAAAGGTTAACTCATTCTTTTTGGTTGATAAATTGCAAGATAGAGCAGCCAAAATCTTGATTAAAGGGATTTTCCCATCTGGCTGTTAAACAGCCATCTTCAGGCTCCTGTTTCCTGTTTAGCCTGTGGGAGGTTCTACAGCAGTGACTGACATTTTAACTCTGCTATTTCTAGCTTACCATTGGTAATTAAGGGGTCTAAACAGCAGGGTACAATGCTACAGAGCTCTAAAAGGTTAAAGTTTGTCAGTAAGAAAGCTCCTGTGCTGCTGATAAGACACAACAGGAAGTGACATTACCATCTGGCCCAAGGCTGTTAGATCAGAGAGAGGTGGTCGGCAGCCTAGGAAACCTTCTGCAAACAAACAGGTGATAAGAACTGCTCTAGCTCTAAAATGAAGCAATATTAGAGCATCAATGTATTTGGTAAGAGTTTTTAATTACCTTTGCATACATGTTTAAAGCTAATCTGTGTGGTGAGAGTGCCCCTTCAATTTATCCTTGGTGCAGGCTAATCGTAATGTACAGTATTTCTAGGATGAAGTAGTGCCTCCTGGATTTGCCAATATGTTTTCTTATATTCATTCTGTTTTAAAAATTGTGGTTTGTTTGAGATCACTTTCATACATATAGTGGGAATGTCCTAAAATACATGGTTTTCTAGGGAGACTACAGTAATTTGTATTTATCTCTGTTAAATGAAGCCACCCCAGATATATTTCAACATGTTCACAAATGTATTTCTTACTTGTCCTTAGTGGCTAAAATAGCTATAGCCACTTCTTGCAAGAAAGCAGTAGCCCTATTATTTTAAGGGTTGGTTTAACACATTTTAGTTTACATTGCTTGTATTTGAAAATGCATAGGAAAACATTTTGTAATATCATACAAAAGAGTGCAAATATAGCAAAGTTACACTTTAGATAATGCAAGAGAAAAAGAATAAAACAGAGGGGGCGTACAATGGTGAAAGTACTTTAAGAAAACAAGAAGTCAAAGATTGGCAGAAACCGCTCACCTTGGTAGGTTGTGCTCGTACCGTAGAGGCACAACACTCTTATGCGCATACAGGGGGCTCAAACGTCTGAGCTAATGGTACGGCAGCCGCGGGTCCGCGGTTCCAGAAGCTGCAACAGCAGCGTGGACATGCAGAATCAAAGAGGGAAGGAAAAGATCCGTACCCGGCGCTCGTGGCCAGAAGAAAACCTTGGATGAGGTGGCAATAATAAAATGAAGGTTTTTTTATTTTGCAAATAAAAAGTGTAAAAGATTGTTTGCCTTCACATTATTTAAAGCAATAAAACACAAACATGACGCGTTTCATGCCGCAATACTGGCACTTCCTCAGAAAAAAAACGGGAAAAGTACAGTTTTAAACAGGCAGGAGACATATGATTGGTTACAGGATGAAAAAAGTCACAGTATTCATTAGCATAAGATACAACCAATAGAGAATGAGGGTTGGTAGTACAAATTACTAGGGCTATAATGAAAAAGAAAAGTGATTGGTGGACAAAGTAGCAGGAAATTTGCATTGGCCAATCGGAGTGGAGTAGTTCTCAAAAAAATGCTGGGAAGTCAGCAAGAATAAAAGAAATGTGAAATGATGTGCGGTAATGTGAGAAAGTGATGTGTAACATTGTGTGGGAGTGAATTGCAGCGTAGGGCTGAAAGCGCTCAAATGATGCACAAAAATATAGTAGAGATCGCAATGCAGATGAACATGCCGGTACGTCGCTAATGCATAGTAGAGGTGCTTACCAACCTTATGAATAGGAGAAAGAAATCGGTGCAATAAAGAATAGACAGGTGGTGCATCTATGACAGAGAGTAAGGTAGAAATGAAAACAAGGGAGAAAAAAATATAGACATATTAAAAAAAGGAATCTTCTTTGCCAAATAAAACACTATGTTAGTCATGATTAGGAGTTAGGAGTTTTCTCATCACAGCAGGTGCTGCTGGAAGGTAAAAAATGTAAAATAAGGAATTTTCGCAATGCATGTTATTAAAAAATATGTATGCTTTACCTAATCCAGAACTTTTTTGCACCTTTACCTTGCTATCTTATCTCCATGGTAACCGACCACCACTGTTTGCTTTAAGTTATGATCAGTAATGGAGTGATCATAACTGCTTAACAACCCCCACCGACTTTAGACATTGGGCGTTGCAGGTTGTTAATCTACAGTGACTTCTAGAGACGTCGCTGCAGATAGAGGAGTTTTGTGGCTCCCGTCGCTGGAGGTGTGCTAAGAACATAGCTGTAGTTAAAGGGGTTGTCTCACTACATTGATTCATCTTACCTCAGTCCTGTTTTCTTGGTTTCATTTTGAATTCAGGGGTGTGTTTACTGGCTTCTTCTAGTCTGCAGTAGAAGCCAGGTCTGTAGCTATAGCAACCAGTGCTGGCAGCCTATCAGGAGAGATTAAACGGGTCTGTAGCTGTATCGACCTGAGGAGCTGATGCTGAGGGGATATCTTGGCATAGGCAGGACACTGTTAATGGACACATATTGCACAAGTGACTTGTTTTTGCAAGATCTTTAACATGAAAAGCAATCCTTGTAGTGAGACAACCCATTTAACAATAATCAAAGGGCATTCCCATGCTCCATCGGGTGATCGGAACTCCCGGTGACCTGATGGAGCCTGGGGAAAATGTGTACAGTCAGTCCCAGCCTGCGGTCAGGGCACTCTGATATACATATTCATGTAAGCTAATACATTACTGAGTGTTAAAAAAAAAAAAAAAAAAGTGTTAAATAGTTATCCCTTAATGGGATTAAAATAAAGTTAAAATATTTTTTTTAAAGTGTAAAAAACAATACATTAAATAAATAACAAAATAAAAATAAATATTTAATAATAAAGTGTTTACATTACAGACACACACACACAAAAAACCAACTTACACATATTGGGTATCTACACAACTGTAATAACCTGTAGAATTCATCCAACAGATTATTTAGTGTGAAATATGAATGGTATAAAAAAAAATAATTAAAAATAAACAAAAATAATAAAACTCTGCAGTAATTTATTTGTAAACTTAAACTATGCCCCCAAATTACAACTTCTTCCACATAAAACAAGACTTCATACAACTGCGTCACTAAAAAAATAAATGCAAGGAGCCAAAAAGTACAAAATGTTGCTGGTCATTAAGTACTTTTCAGGCTTGAGGCGTAAGGGGTTAAAGACGTACTTGCCAACCCTCCCGGGTTGGGTGGGTTGCTCCCGCTAATGGGGGCCGTGTCCTGTCCCCCTGCTTGGGTTGCTTAACCTCCTGCAGCTGACTAGGTTCTATGTGTAAGGCATCAGGGTAGCATCTCTTGACACTACCATGAAGCCACTATCCTCCACCGCCGCTGGGGATGCTCTGGTAGCTTCATTGGCAGCTACCAGAGCATCCCTGGCGGTGGCGGAGGACAGTCTCCCTGTATGTGTGCTCTGAGGTTTTCAGCTCCTCGCTCCTTCTAGCATTTTCTATCTTTCTACTTGTATAAGCATTGTATTCTCATTCTCTGCATCAACTTTTCACCTACTACTTTTTGTGTAAACTACAAGATTCAGCCTGGAATAAACTCCTGTTGATTCTTCATACACGACTGTGCCATCGAGTTGATCACTGTCTGACAAGGTTCTGAAGTAAGTTCACAGTTCAATACAGACTTCCATTACCACTTGGGCCAGATGAACTTCACACTTGCTGTCAGCATATTGAGTCAGAACAAGGCCTATATTACATATTTTTTAATAACATGCATTGAAATGGCCTTATTTTATAATTTAGTTATTTTAATTGGCGTTTCCAGCAGCACATGTTTTGATAGGAATACCCCTAATTATATCAAGACCAACAAGTATTATATTTGTCATAGAAGATTTATTTTTTTTAAATAAAATGCCCTTTTTTGTCTATATTTGTGGATAAATTTAATGGGTTTTCAGGTTTATGGAATACGAAAGTTTTCCAGCCCAAAAAAAAGCGTCCCTTTAAGTTAAACCACCCTTAAAAAAAAATAAAAGCTACCTTCTAGAAAAAAGGAATGTCATTACTTGTATGGGCCCTTGTCATGGCTCCTCACCAGTATGACAGTTGCTACTACCTACTGGATATCAAGTCATATGTCTGTTTCTTCCAGCATCGTCAGTTTCCACATATATCACATGCATACTGGCTCCTGGCCTCTTAAAGGGCCAATGCATGCTAAAGTCCTTTTTCCCTAGCCTATGTCCTGTCACCCCAGGCTATTTAAGGCCCATTTTCCTATCATTTCTTATTTCCTCACCATTAAGATAACTCCGCCTATCCCTACCTGTCTGCTTCTCTGACTACGCTATTTTATGTCTCTGTTGGTACAGTTGTTAAAAATTGTTGTTTTTTGCTAACTTTGAGGTTTTCCTGCAGTGAAATCGAAACCTTTGTATTGGGGATAAGGGATGAAAACTAGGGAATCAGACTTCAATCCTTAGTTTAGCCATAGGTCAAAACGTTGGCACTGCTGGGGATTCACTTCTGTGAGATCTGTGTCACCCCCATTCACAGTAAATCTAAAATGAAGCAGAAAAAACAGGAAAGGTTGTACTCAGGTGACAGAGAAATAAAAGATTTGGTCCATAAGAAAATGACATCATCTATACATAGTGCAGTCATTTAACAACATTTATAAGTTAAAAGGTTCCGTGATGTCTACAGTATGAACTATACTGTGCTAAATGAGAGAAAAGTGGTTCAAATGTTATGCATTTGAGTGCGTCATCAAAAATTATGAAAAACGATGTTGATGGTATCATCAATAACATTTTCAACTCATACTTAATCAGCTGATGTTCCCTATTAAAAAAAAATGTAAAAACACATCTTTGGTTGTCCATGTTTTAATATTCAGAAAAGAGGCAGAGCATATTAGGTAGAAATACCCTGTTTCCCCGAAAATAAGACAGTGCATTTTTAATTATGCAATTCAGAGTTTGCTGATGTTTGTGATGAAATAACTACAGTATGTTAATACATGTTGATGTTTTGTTCAACAATAAATGTGAATTTTTGTTCATAGAAAAAAAAAACATACCCTAAAAATAAATATTAGCTCGTCTTTAGGAGCAAAAATTAATATAAGACACTGTCTTATTTTCAGGGAAACAGGGTACATTGACTTGCATGGTTGCATGTACTGATAATTAAAATGTTGATGTTTCACTACAAAAAGTTAAGTGACCTACTTCTAGCTTTGCAAATTAGTACTTTGAAGTTGTAAGTGCCCATATAGCTGGTATGCTGGTTTAGATGGCACATAACATGGAGCAAAATGTAGTTACAAATAGCTACAGTGGTGTGAAGTGTTACTAATGTGCTAATGTGCAGTCATCTAAGTGCTTGTTACTATTTCATACTTTCTACAACTGTGAAATCTAAAGTAATTTGAGCCTACTTAGAACATGCATCTTCATGTTACTTCAATACAGCGATGTAAAAGCCATGCCAGCAAAGGGCAAACAAACAAACAAAAAAGAATGCTACATATCTGCTTTCTTTGTAATTGTATATATCTAACTACATACAGAAAAAATCCATTAGTCCGTCACTGAGGGGGCTGAAAAGGTGTGGCATTATTGCATATTTTGGATTATTGCTGTTAAAGGGTTTTTATAGCATTTCCTCCATTAGAACATGCTTAAGAAAAAAAAGTATTATGCTAACTTGGGTAAAAGAAGAAAACTTAAATGACACCAATTGTCCCATAGGCTGTGTCGAAACATTTGGCATGCAATTGCAATAAAACAATAGCTAGTTATGCAATGGCATTTTAATAAAATGTGGCGTCCCCGAGTAAATTGGCAAGCTAACAAGCTAATTAAACTAGTGAATAAGTGTAGGTCTAAGAATCTAGGGCATGGGAAAAAATCCATTCATACATGTGCATGCTATAGTCTCTTAACTATTTCCAATACATCCTTTATGGATTTTTGGAGCCTGTCAATTCAGAAGAGCTTGTTGTTACTGTATTTAATGGTCTGTAACTTTTAATCCAGAGAAAAGCAGAACATGTTATAGGAAATTTGATGATGACCAAAAGTAAATGACTTGTAGTCTACGGTCATTAGTGTCATAGATGGAACGTCAACACTCATCACTGCACCTCCAGTGGTCGAGTCCTTGTGCATATGTCTTCAAAGCCAACAATATTGGATAAAGGAACTGTGAAATTGAATATTAACACACAGTCCTCTTAGTCCTGTTAGTCCCTAATATCTCTAATCCAATGTTGATACAGTACAATACCCTTGTGCCAGCTTAAAATTCAATGATTGCTTCATTAAAGGGGATATCACATAAATCATCTTTATACCAAAGTTTTGAAATGCTGGTAATAGTGGGTTTGAAGTAATTTATAGTGTTATTTCTGTTTACCACAAATAATACCCATTTCCATAATTTTGTGCCACCCTTGGTGCTGCTGCTGATTTCTCTGTAAAATCTGTTCTCTCCCCCTTGTAGTTCATGTCCCCTGCAGTAGGAGTCTTCCCATCTATAATGCCAAGCTACTAAAAAGCCTCTGCTGCTTTCTGGACAGGCAGGGAAGAGCGCTAGTTCTTTTGGTTGCTCTGCAGGTTACCATGCAGTGACCTTTATAGGGAGAGTGACTGAGCATGTGTCTACCAACAATTAGCTCATTTGATGCATATTGCTTTACACTTTAAACACCAGGTGGCACCATATTATTTCAGTAAATGTCATAATTAACCAGTAGAAAAAAAAAGATCAGCAAATCCAAAAATTGTGAAATTAATGTTGTAGGTGCATGTGGACATGGTTGCAATGCAATGATTGAAATGCAAACACACAGAAATGAAACAGAAGCACTCTGCAGATGATAAAACATGCTAAATAGCTCCCGATGCCAATTTAAAATGTATTTAATACTTCGTACAAAACCCTTTCTTGGTGATGGCAAGGCACCTCCTGTATGGAGAAACTAGTCGCATACAGGGCCAGCAACAGACAGACAACGGCGGAAGTGTCTGTGGCCCCCTGCAAACCCCGCTTCCACCAATCCCATTGCACCGCCCCCCACCCCTCCTATTGGGGGCCCCCACACATGGTTGGGGGAGGAGGGCTATAAGGCTGAGGAGAGGAAGGGGACACTGCTGAGAGGGGGTCCGCGCTCCCGGTCAACGCTGCGCTCATATTCACATAGAAGTTTTTACACTTACATCCACTGCGCTGTGATCGGGGCCGGGCCCCCCTCCTTTCTGTCCACGCTGTGCTGTACAGGCAACGGCAGGATGCAGGACAACTTGAATCACTAATTTCATTAGTCATCCCGGCCACAGACAGAGGAGAAGGGCCCGGCCCCAGTCACAGTGCAGGGGATGTAAGTGTAAAAACTTCTATGTGAATATGAGTGCAGCTGTGACCGGGAGCGCGGGCCCTCTCTCAGCAGCGCCAGCCGGATCACAAAATCGCGGCAAACTGTAGCTTGCAGCAGGCCCCCTTATTTCACCGGGCCCGGCACAGGGGTACCCCCTGGACGGTGGACCTGGTCGCATGCACTGCTCAGGTGGAATTTAGGCCCATTTTTCACACAAACACTCATCAAATCTGTGGGCTTCTTCTATGAACTCTGAGCCTTAGTTGCTTCTATAAATTTTCTATTGGATTCAGGTCAGGTGATTGGCTGGACCATTCTAGCAGCTTTATTTTCTTTCCCAGAAACCAGTTGAGGGTTTCCTTGGCTGTCTGTTTGGGATCGATTTAATTGCGGAAATGTCCACCTTTGTTTCATCCTCATCATCTTGGTAGATGGCAGAAGATATTTATCATGAATGTCTCGGTACATTCGCCCATTAATCCTTTGCTCAAATATATGAGGTTTGCCAGTGCTGTATGCTGAAAAACAGCCCCACACCATGATGTTCCCACCTCCAAACGTCACTGTTGGTCTGGTGTTTTGGGGTGATTTACAGCGCCTTGGGACCTCCAAACATGATGTGTATTATGGCATCCAAAGAGTTCAATTTAGGTCTTACCTGAAAAGACTATATTCTTCCAGCATTTCACAGACTTGTCTTAATGTTGTTGAGCAAACATTAAACATGTTTTTTGTTCAGCAATGAAATTTTGCGTGGTGAGCGTGCATACAGGCCATGGAGGGTGAGTGCATTACTTATTGTTTTCTTTTAAACAATTGTACCTGCTGATTCCAGCTTTCTGTAGCGCTCCACTGGTGGTCCTTGGCAGTAGCTTTTCCCATAAAGTATAGTTGATGTTAACTATATTCTGATACGAATACTATATTGTTCTTTTTTCTGTTGCGTTACTTTCACACAATAAAATTACTATATATCTATACAGTTGGAACCAGAAGTTTACATACACTATATAAAACGACACATATGCATGTTTTTCTCACTATCTGACATGAAATCAGAATAAACCTTACCGTTTTAGGTCAATTAGGAACCAAAATTTTTATTTTGCCCAAAGCCCAGAAAATATGGAGAAGATTTTAAGGAATTTTTTACTTTCTGAAAGTCAAAAGTTTTCATAAAATTCTTTAGTATTTGGTACATTGCTCTTAAACTGTAGATTGGGGTCCCCTTGCTTCCTGCCTTTTCAGCTTTCCCCATAAATTTTCATGGATTAAGATAAAGGGTTTGTGTGGCCACCCCAAAAAAACATTGACTTGGTATCCTTAACCACTTTGTAACCATTTTTGGCATATTTTTTGGGACAGCCATTTGGAAGCCCCTTTCCGCTCAAGCTTTCATTTCCTGGCTGAAGTTTTGAGATTTCTTCAGTATTGTCCCTTAATCGTATGTCCTTATGATGCCACTTTTTTGTGAAGCACGTCCCCCGAGCAAAAAAACCCCACAACATGATGCTCCCACCAGTGTTTCACAGTGGGCGGGTTTCTTAGCCCCAGTTCTCCCTTTTTCCTCCAAAGGAAAACGTGGTTTTTTAGGGCCAAACAGTTAAATTTTCGTTACGTCACCCCACATACATGCTCCAAAAATGTGGGTCGTGTTTTCCTGGGAAATTAAAAACTTAATCGACTTTTATATTTTCTTTTGGAGTAAGGGGCTTTTCCCCGGCGAGTGCTTTTTTAGCCCAAGTTGATACAGACTCCGCGCACTTCAAAGGTCTTTTGTCTTTGGGTTGATATGCCAGTGGGCCCAAACACATTCTCTCTGAGACACAGAACCCCCCCTTTCCCCGAGCAGTTTTTTTTGCTGGACATTCCCATTTGTTTGTGCTTCATATAGTATGTACAGGGAGTAGGCACCTTCGGGTATCGGGAAAATTTGCACTAAAGGGATGACCCCAACTTCTGCAACCCCACATTCTCTTCCTGTGTCTTAGCTGTTTTTCTTTAGTTTTTTTCCCCCATGATGTTTTGCACACAGAAAACAGTGTGTTTTATGTGTTTAAAAAAATACTTTTTCATGTGTCTTAATAACTCAGATGTTTCCAAAAAAACTTATCAAAGCTTCCAAACACATAACATCACCATATGAACTGTCCAAATTTTTTTAAAGGCACAGTAATCCTAGTGTCTGTAAACTTTTGACTTTTCAGAAAGTAATAAAAATGCCTTAAAAATGTATCTCTCTCATTTTTCTAGCATTTGACGAATATAAATAATGTTGGTCTTTCTACCTGACCTAAAAAAAGTAAAGGTATTCAGATTTCATGTCAATAGTGGAAAAACATCATAGTGTCTTTCATATGGGTTTTGTAAACTTCTGGCTTAAACTGTACACACAACACCATTTTATATATAATATAAATTAGAAAAATTTAAAAAAAATAATTTTTCGGGGGTTTATCTATAGGCGCCCAACATCTTTAAATAGATAAGGGCACGGGCCCCGGGGGCTGCACTACAGGTACAATGGTGATAAAAAAGTTTTTTGTTCCGATGTTGACTAAATTTTTGTTTGCTTCTCCCTGCAAACCGGAAACAATTTCCTAAACCCCTCTTCGGGAAAATTTTTAGGGTCAGTTTGTGGAAGATCACAAATAAAATGTCGTGTTGAATTTCTTTGTGACTCCATTTTTTTTACTCTTCTTTTCTCATTATGGTGGTTGTAATTTTGAAAGCTTGAGAACCAATTACTAGTGTTCCATAGAATTAGTTTCAACAATGCTTTCCGCATAAACTGGTCATCCCAGAACGAATAAATATTGTATGTTTAGGGACCTCTGTAACCTATAGCCCTTTCTTCATCCACATCTTTTCTCCACCCTTGGTTTAACTTGATGGACAATCTTCTTTTTTTTTTAGTCCAACTGTATTTTAAAATGTGCAAATCTGATCACCCGCTTTTTTTTTACATAAACTGAATAGTTTAATTAATTTTATCTTATTTTTTAACAAACTTTTTTTTAAAGGCCTTCCCCAAAAATTTGTGTACATTCTCAAAAAAGTGATACAACCCTCACTTCTTGTGAAAAATTGTTTATATCTTTTAAGGGGACAAAAAAAATGTCACAGATATACACTTTGATAAAAATATGAGTATCCAGTGAAAAGCTTGTAATTATGAAAATTTGTCCTTTTTTCACTTAGGGATGACTCATTTTTTTCCAGCTTTCCCAATTGATTCTGTGTTGAGTTATTTTGAGGACACACCAAATTTAAACTGTTATACAAGCTGCACATTGACTACCTTACAGTGTATCAGTGTCACATCTTTAGTGTTATATGAAAATATATAATATTTACAAAAATGTGAGTGGTGTACTCTCTTTTGTGAGATACTGTAATTGTCTATTCAGGGCCTACACAAAGAACTGTTTTCATCTTTGTCCCTGTGGGCGGAGGTTTCCTTCCTTCCACATGGATTTTCCCTTTGTTAACTGATGTTCTCACTCCCCGGTTTACCTTATTCCGCTCCTTTGCAAAATTTCAAACAGACCTTTCCACTGTCAGTATTTCTCAGACTTTTTGTCTTACTGTACACTCTCCCTTTGCCACGTCTGCCCTCAGCTGCAACCAACCACCACTAACTGACTTTCTGTTGCCCCGTGCTCTCGCATTTGGCTTGCCCTTTCAGTTACGCACCATCTACTGCGAAGTCCCACTTTAAATTTTTAACTACAATATTTTTTTAAAAATTTAAAAGGTTGCTAAAAAAAAGTAGTGAAAAAAAACATTTTTAAAAAATATGGACCCCTTTGTGTGAAAAACAGAATTATTACTAGATGTACTGTACATTCTGTACTCTGAAAGTGTTAATGAGCCTGTAAATCCAAATTTACATTTAAATGAAGCAATTTTGAGAATTTTGTGGACAGTACATTTTTATACCATTTATGAGCCTCATTAATACTGAATATCTGTCTAAGAAGTATCTCATAAATCGTGTTTACCTCCCTATAACTGTGAAGGGTATGTATAGACACTTCAGTTCAGCCCCAGGTACAGCCGTGGTCCCCAACCTGTGGCTCTTCAGCTGCCCTGATACTCCATGGCTGACGGAAATTATATTCTACCCCCAGCCAGATTGATTTAGATTTTTTATTAACCTATTCAAAAAAGGGGGCCTTGCACTTATTCGATCCCATGCCTGAAACAATGTACCTAAATGCTTTTGGGGTAACGTTTTCAGAAGGTTATTTTAACTAAAATTAATACATAATTTTTTTTTTTTTTTTTTTTTAATTACGGGGGATTTAATACGAAATTTTTTTTTTTTCTTTTTTGAATAAAAAGCTTGCTTAATGGAATTTTATTTATTTTGACCTGCAATTTTTTTTCGAGTAAATTTTTTTAAAATGTTCTGTCCAATTTAATTTTCCACATAGCAGTGTAAAATCTGGCGCAGGAAAAGGGTTAAATAATATCTGCAAAAATTCCCGGATGCAGTCCGAATCCCCGGGGGTGTTAAACCCAAACCCTTTTAGCTGAAACATGTTTATTTTATGGCCCTCTTGCATAAAAGATGCCAACCCTCTTTGTATTTGCATGGGACCCCCAAAAAAACGTTTGCCTGCAAACAAAATGCTGAAACGCGCGAAATTGCATTTGGGAATTTTCAACAAAATAGATTTGCTTTTTTTTTGAGGGGGTTTTTTTGTGTAGGGCCCGGATGGGGAAACTTTTTTCTGCCCAAAGGGGATTCTTCAAAATTTTCAAATTAAAAAATTTGCGCAAAAAAAATTTCCCCTAACAACAATTTGAAAGGGCTGGGAAACCATTTATTTGAAAACCATGTATATTTAACAAGCAAAAAAAAAGTTTTTTTCCCAACTCCTTTTAAAATTTCCACAAGCTACGAAAAGGCTGAAGAGCCCGAAAAGCGTCAGCTCAAACATACCAGGATATTTTAACGTAGAACTAATGTTTGGGAATTTTAAAGGAGTTTTGGGGAAATAAACTCTTTTTTTTCACCCTTTCCCACAATCCTCTTGGAATCCTCTAACTCTGGGAATACCCACACCCAAGCTTAATGGCAAGAGACCTAAGGGAGTGAGCTTTTGTCTTTTGGATTCACGTATATTTTTAAACATAAATCTATAAAAAAATTCAATCGTTCCAAAAACCCAAAAAAGTGACCCGTCATAAGCAAATCCTTTTACATAAGTTAATGCTGGAAGCTGGAAACGTTTTTTCTATTTTTAAGGGAAAAGGAGCTTTTTTGGGGGATATACTTTAACACAAGTACCCGAAAGGAAAAAAAATGACCGCTCATCCACGAATGTTATACTGCCGTACTGCAGAGAGGCACTACGGGCTGCCAATCAATGCATCACTGCATTAATACGAATAAATATAACAAGTAGAAAGTTCATGAAATTGGGTGGGTCGGTCTGGGGCATTGTTTCTTAAAACCCCTACATACAAAGCCCAGGGGCATTTTTTATTCGAGGCCTTAAAAATGATTGGTCAAACATTTAATTTAAAAAATTTCCCAAAGTGTCCCACAATCCTTTGGTTAGGGTTAGTTAGTGGGTATGTGGTTGCACTTAAAAAATATGCACTCCGCCCCCCCTCCTGTGAGCGGCCCCACAAACCCCAATTAGGGTTTATTAAAGCAACATGCCCCCCACCCACACCCTACAGGATTTCCCCCTCCTCACTGATGCAGGTGCCCATTCTCGGGAAACCCGTTTTGCCTGAGTGCCTGCAAAGACAGGAAGCGCAAACCTGAAAGACCCCACCACAATGTATTTTTAAAAGGGGGATCTTGGAGCAGACAATCGCCCCTGAAGCGCAGCTAAAGGAGAAGCAGGGGGGTCATTGCCAAGAGGGGCCCAAACCCGCAGCTGCTTTACAAACTGAGGGTTTAAAGCTCCAAGCTAACCCCACCAGATGGCCCTGGAGGGCTAAGTCAGATGGAGCTGGGAAAATCCAGAGAGCATGGGTAACTTTAGGCCCGAACCAAAAAAGCCTGCGGGCCCGGACATTCCCCACCTCTGCGTTATGGGCAAAAAATACACTACGCAAATTTTTAAATTGGGGGTTACCGTGCAGGCCCAATTTCAAATCATTTAAAATTATGTTTCCGTTGGGTTTTAGCTCACCCAAAGGGATTTAGTGGGCTTAAGGGCAAATCATGTGCATTTTCTTAATACTCCATATCCTCTTGTAACTTTTGGGGATGTCACTTTTCTACAGTTTTACAGTGCTTTGGCTACTTTTCTGGGAGTCGGAGTACTAAGCCAGAGGGGGCATGAGCTCTGGAGATCCCACATATTTACTAGAATTTGACAAAAAGTGGCATAAATTGCAACGTAAATCCACACTAACCGGCAGCTGCTGTAGGTTTCCATTTGACCCGGACAGCTATGGATATGACAAATTTATTAAAATATGTGTGTCTTTTACTACTATGAGCTAACTTCTTAGACCAACATGCCTCTATATCTTTATGGACCTTGCTAGTGTACTGTCATGCTGGGACTGTTAAATAATAGAAATGAATGAATGAGCTGTGGTCTCTGTGGTTACACGCTATACATGCAGACAGACACGGCCAGTAATCCAAGTGTACAAAAGTCCCCTTTTTCAGTAGTCCAAAAATGAATAATAGCAACAATAAGTAGTGTACAATTCCAAAAATATATCATAAAAATTGTAAAAGTGTACCCCCCGTGGCCGTGTGCATGACACACAAACCGGACAAATACCGGTCGGATAAAAAGACTGAGATTTGTCCATTGCCGTATGCAAAAACATAACAATTAAATAAAGTCAAATAATTGTAAATCCCTAAACCAACGATGTATCACCTAAAGCGATGGCATAAATTATCCAAAGTATATAACTTAGGACCCAGTGTCATCACAAAGGAGCCAGGAACTTACGGCATGAAATTATTGACAAGGTTAGTCACTAGCAAAAGATCACCATTGGAAAAGTTGAAGGGGTGCAAAATTCAGAAATATGGCTGTGCAAGCAATTCATTAGACCATAAGTAAATTCTATAAAATATAGCTTAAAAACTGAAGGGATGTAAAATTCAGAGGTATGACAGCGCAAAGCATCTCCCTAGACCTGAAATAAATGACATATAATAATAAATCATATGCAGAAGACATAAAAAATCCATCTTATTCAGGAGACAAAAACTGAGCAAATAAGCCCAGGGGTCCGGGCCGTATTTTAAGATATATATTATATACACACCCCCCCCCGGGCCCCCCCCTTTAATTTTGGGACCCGTCCAACTGTTCGTTAACACTTAATTTCTAATCACCAATCCATGCGGGAATCATGCATTTAGGGGGATGTAGCAGGTCAAGACAATCTCCTGCAGTTCAAACCGAGCATCGTATGGGGAAGAAAGGTGATTTTTGTGCCTTTGAGCGTGGCATGGTTTTTGGTGCCAGAAGGGGCTGGTCTGAGTATTTCAGAAACTGCTAAATCTCCTGGGATTTTCACGCACAACCATCTCTAGGGTTTACAGAGAATGGTCCGAAAAAAGAAAAAAACATCCAGTGAGCGGCAGTCCTGTGGGGGGGAAATGCCTTGTTGATGCCAGGGGTTTCAAAGGGGGAATGGGCAGACTGGTTCGAGCTGATAGAAAGGCAACAGTGACTCAAAAGCCACCCGTTACAACCAAGGTAGGCAGAAAGAGCATCTCTGAACGCACAGTACGGCGAACTTTGAGGCAGATGGGCTACAGCAGCAGAAGACCACACTGGGTGCCACTCCTTTCAGCTAAGAACAGGAAACTGAGGCTCCAATTTGCCCAAGCTCATCGAAATTGGACAGTAGAAGTTTGGAAAAAAACGTTGCCTGGTCTGATGAGCCCTCGATTTCTCTTGCAACATTCGGAGGGTAGGGTCAGAATTTGGCGTCAACAACATGAAAGCATGGATCCATCCTGCCTTGTATCAACGGTCAGGCTGGTGGTGGTGCTTGTCATGGTGTGGGGAATATTTTCTTGGCACTCCTTTGGGCCCTTGGTACCAATTGAGCATCGTTGCAACACCTTGTGGAATCTATGCCATGAAGAATTGAGGCAGTTTCTGAAGGCAAAAGGGGGCCCAAACCCATTACTAGCATGGTGTACCTAATAAAAGGGCCGGTGAGTGTATATAATATATAAATATAATATATATTATATATATATATATATATATATATATATATATAAATATATAATATATATATTTTATATATATTCAAATAAAAAAACTAAAATAAATTAAAGATTCAATCCCATAGGGTGAAGCTTGCTCAGTCTATAGATCCATTGTCATTCTTTATGCTTCAAAATCTATTTATGGTCACCACCACGTTTATTTAGGGGCACAATGATCAATGATGATAAATCGCATCTCATCATCATTAAGTTTAAATTCCACAAAATGTTTTGGAACAGGTGGATCAAATTTACCAAATTTACCTACTTCTTGGGCAGTTTCTCTAACATAAAAGTCCACATTGACTACACAAAACTACTCCGACAAGTAAGAAAATGTTTAACTTTATAAAACCCTTTTTTGTTTGTGGATAAATAAAAATGTTAATTTCAATTGTCTACATCAATAACAATTAAGGCAAGGAAAGCATCCCATTTTTTGTGGTTTAAAGAATTTTTGTCTATCAGTAATATCAGATTTTAAATTAGCAGAAACAAGTATATCCCTAAGATTCCTATCCCTGCTAAAGGCCAGTCTGGAGGTGAGCCTGAATTCTTGTATTGTAGGAACATTACCTTTTCATAACTGCCATTCCATTCAATGACATCCTTAATTTTATTAGACACATTTGAATAAGTAGATCCAAAAGTGATTTGTGGAATCGAAGGGCCACATTCCCTAGTTTGAAGTAAAGAAGCTCTATCTAAATTTTCCACTTTATGCCATTGTGACTTCTCTCTGGATAACCCTGTCTACTTAATTTCTCTCAAGCTTGAGAAAGAGGGCGTGTTGGCCATTGAAATGTTGCACACACAGATGCGAGCTGGTCACCGTCCTCCTATGTCATAGAAACTTATGGATATTAGAATATTGGACTGATGCAGTTGGATCCTTTTTTGCACTGCACAGGATAACGAAAAGTATTTATGAAATATTGACAAGAAATGTCTACTTGTTGTTTAAGTAATGAAGATCATAGTCTGCAAGTGTATTTTGAAGACACTGGCCTCAGCGGTCATAGGCTGTACATGCAGACACTGGCCTCAGCGGTCATAGGTCGTGTTGAGCAATTACGTTGGCCATCGACTCGGTCGTGGTCGATAGTCGACCAATTCGAAAAGATAGTCGTGGTGTTTTATGTCGATGACCATTAAAGTCATGGGAAGCAAAACACCTTCATTCTTACACCCAAACGGGGCTGGAAAGCTGGAATTAACATCCAAACAGTCAAATGGATAGTGTAATTTGGCAACCCCCTTTGGGTTTATAAAAGCCACGAAAAAAAACTCACACACCATTCATATCCCGTCTTGCACACAGCATGCCCTTAAACTGCATGACCCCCAAATTAAAAAGTGCCGAAGGCAGTAGATTTAACCCCTCATTTTACTTGAACTGGGCATTGAATATCCCTGTCCTGGGAAAGCAGCATGGCCCCAAAACCTCCCCTGACCCCCAGTTTTAAAAAAAAGTGCCGGGAAAAAAAAAGGAGTTTTTTCAACCACCTTTTAATTGAACTGGACATTGACTATTCCGTCCTGTACCCAGATGCCCATTAAACCTTCTGCCCCCAAAGTTTTTAAAAAAGTCCCGGGAAAAAAGGGAGTCTTTAAAACCACCATTTTATTTTCACTGGACATTGCCCATTTTTGCCGGGGCCACAGATGAGCCCCAAACCTGCATGACCCCCAGATAAAAAGTGCCGAAAAAGGAAGGGTTTTAAAAACCACCATTTTAGTTTCACTGGAATGACATACCTGTCCTGGGCCCGCATGAGCCCCAAACCTGCATGACTCCAATTAAAAAGTGGGGGAAAAAAGGAGTCTTTCAACCCCCTTTTTTAGTTTCACGGCATATACGCCCTTTGTCCTGGGTAGCGCTTGCCCCCCCGTTGATGCGGACCAATTGAGCTTCACTTGGAAAAAAGGGGGTTTTTAAGCTCCTTTTCCCAAACCCAGGGCCCTTTTTTTTGGCATTCTTTTTCTCTTTTATAAACGTGTGGAGGAAATTGTCTCTGTACTTTTTTTCCTTCCGTGCTCCATACTCCATGTCCTCTGGAATAATCTACATCGGGTCCAAGTTTTCTGTACCTCCCTTGTAAAAAATTCAGAGGAATTTTTTTACCAGCTATTTTTTACATGCAAGTTTTTTTTAGTAGTTTAATTCTAGAAAACACATTTTTAAAATAGGATGGAATCCCACCATGTCTTTGTTTCTCTTTTTTAATGTATTAAATGGGTTGTCTCAATACAGGGATTGATAGTATGTTAAAGATCTTGCAAAAAACAAGTTCATTTTGCAATATGGGTCCTTTAAAACAGTTTGTCCTACTTATTCCTGTTTCTGACAGCACCATCACCCTTGAGCCACTTTTGACAATTTTTGAAGAACAAATGCTGTTAGATACAACTTTTTTTTTATAATAGGGACCTGTAGTATAGCTGCATGTCACCGCAAAATCCCCCCAAAAATTTCAAAGCATGACCCTTTATCCACTTTGGACAATTGTGAAGAAAATTTGTCTGTTAGAAACAAATTTTTTTATAATAGGACCGTAGTATAGCTGCATGTCACAGCAAAATGACCAAAAGTGAAAAAAAAACACGATCTGAAATGTATTCGGATAAAAAAAAGGTATTTTTGGCACCTTTCAATTCACCTGTGGTGACTACAAAATTGCTGTATTCACATTTAAGTGCAAGGTGCCTCAATGAACAAAGTTTGTAGTGCGCCAAAAGTGAAAAAACACGAAATCTGTAATGTATTCGGATAATAAAAGGTATTTTTGGCACTTTTCAATTCACCTGTGGTGACTACAAAAATTGGTGAAATTCACATTTAGTGCAAGGTGCCTCAATGAACAAAGCTGTAGGCGCAAAATGAAAAAAACACTTTGTCTGTAATGTATTCGCATAAAAAAAAAGGGAATTTTTGGCACCTATAAAACCTGCTGACTACAAAAATTGCTGGATTCTAATTAAACTGCAAGTGGCTCTATTAAAAAAAGCTGGAATGGGCAAAATTGACAAAACACCTATCTGAATGTATACTGATAATAAAGTGGAGTTTTGCAGCTAACAAAGAGACCTGCAGATACTGAAAAAAGATGTGTATCCCAATAAAGTTCAGGCTGCCAATATCCAGGAAATATTTCAATAGAAAACTGTTAAAAATAAAGCTTATTGCAGTGCAATGTCTACACTAAGTCTTGGTGAATTTTTTCCAGTGTTCTTTATATATTTAGCTTGTCTGTGGTCGCCCCGCACCCCCCCCCCCCCCCGCTCCCTCCGTGACTTTACAGCGGGAGATTCTCCTTTAAAATTCTCTACCTAACTACATAAAATCTGGTTGGACACAGGCAGAGCGCACGTCCTACTGCTATGAGATGCTGAGAGACACTGATCATGAACAGAAAGGGCTGTTCTATGTAAAACGAGGTCATGTGATTTTTCAAGCCCAAACGCAACCATACACATCCCAGTCATGACGTCGCACACACATCTCACCCTGCCCCTATTCTGTAAGCTGATTTGCTGGCCGCCAAAATGACAGGAAGCGCCGAAAATGGCGCGAACTTAATAGATGATGCACAGATTTTAACCTAAATTATCGCATGATCTAAAAATTTCGATCAACATAAAAACTGTGCCGATTTCAACTTTGTCGATAATAATCGCTCAACACTAGTCATAGGCTGTACATGCAGACACTGGCCTCAGCGGTCATAGGCTGTACATGCAGACACTGGCTTCAGCGATCATAGGCTGTACATGCAGGCAGTCGCTAGTCTTGGTCGTCACAAGCTGTACATGCAGACACTGGCCGTAGTGGTCACAAGCAGTTCATTTAGGCAGTCACTAGGCTCCGTGGTCATATGCAGGGCTGGGACAAGACATTTTGGTGCCCTAGGCAAGTTGGACTAACGGCGCAAGCCTCCCACCGAAACAATTTAAACGTCTGGCCCTAACCTAGCGCATGCTGCCTGCATCTACCCTAGCTGTTTGAAATGGGAATAAAAACACAATTGCGCTAACCCAAGAGTCCCGTTACTAAGGTCTATTAGGATTAATTTATATCAAATAATATATTGTATATACAAAAATACATATAAACAGCTATAAAAACTTTTTCTTTTTTTTTATGGATGACGCCTCTAATTAATGGACATACAGTTACCACATAACACCTTTATACAAGCAGCAAAATTATATGTATGCTCGTACAAGACCATTATTATCAATAATCCCGCATACAAAGACAAAAAATACGGGAATTATGGCCCCAAAATCACCCCCACATAGCTAATAAAAATACCATCACTAATGCCAAAAATTTCACCACCCATAGTCCCTAAAATACGCCACCCATGACCACCATATCCCCAAATAAAAACCCTGTTGAAAAATATTAAACACCAGACCACTATCACCCCCCACATAGTGTTGAATAAAACATCACATAAGATCACTTTTCACAACAACTATAAAAAAAAAACCGCCATATGAACGAATAAAAACCATTACCTCTACCACATCCCAATATTTGCTGACAGTAATCTATAGTGGTAAGGTACCTTTGTACACATGCTCTCTTAGATAAATAAATGATTACTGCATTTACATAAGGCCAAAAGGGTGACATCACTTGTGGGACTTTCCCTTTTCCCCCTTCTCTTCTCCATCCAGTCCAGATTGTATGATACTTCCCTGGCCATACCGCTCTGCAGAATTTACCACACAAAAAATTTTAAACCCTCTTTTTTAGCACCTCTTAGCTGCTCCCCACCTTGTACAAAACTTTCATGGTTTATAGGTGGAGTTGGGAGTTATAGGGTGATGGGTGAAGATAAGGAGGCATGAGGTTATAGGTGGAGGCAAAGGTGCAGAAAATGATAGGTGGAGTTGAGAGGGCTATGGGGTTATAGGTGAATTTGACTGGAAGTGGCTTTAAGGCTGAGTACATTTAGAAAAAATATTCTAACAATTTTGGTCAGTAAGGGATTTTGTTTTTTTTTTTATATTCAGCAACTGCTTGTTTCCACATAATAAAAGCTCTTTAATGCAGATTCTTTTTAGTCATTGCTCATTTTAAGAGCTGTTGTCTACTTACGTCAATATGTTTAAAGTTCACAGAATGCTGTTAATTTGGAAGGGCCCCAGGGGGAAATTAATTGGAGAACATCAGGAAAGTGGATAGGAAAGAGCCATAAAACGCCATCTGTGGTACACTTATAACAACAAAATCAAAGATGTTTAGATTTTTTTTCCAACCAGACATCTGCCACTGCCTGTCTGGTCATTTATAAGGTGGACAAATAATAGAATGCAGAATCCCTGAAGGACAGTCGTATTTTAGGATTTGTGAGGAAATATAAGACAACAAAGAAGGAGCGAGACCCACACTCTGATTTCTAAATTGTGTGTCTGTGTGCAGATTTGTGGTTGGTTCTGTGAGCGAAGAAACAGCTGGAGGGAAGAGAAGAATGTGTGATACAGAGATGTGTGTGTGATGTTTAGAAGGATGAGAGAATCGGACTGTAGGGGAAAAGAAAGAGACAGACAAGACGTTGTAGTTGAGGGGAGGGGAGACAGTGACAAGCAACTTGAAAGCACAAAGCAGCAGGGACAATTGTAGAAAATCTGATGAAGAAAATCTGGGCCCTAGAAAGGAACAGATCAGGCAAAAAAGATAGGCTTTTATTTGTGGAGTACTAGTGTCGGCGGGTGAGAGCATCCAGGGGTTTAGCAGCACTGGATTTAAAGTGGGGGGCGATAGCGGGGGTCATGCAAAAAAAGAATGGATGTAGGAAGAGGAAAAACAGGAGCTGGAGACATTAATCTCCACATTACTATTCAGATGATGTAAGATGCACAGGTCTCAGATGTGAGTCTGCCCTGCCATGTGGCACACGCTACCCACTAATTTACATGTGGGAACCTAGTAACATGGTTAAGATGACACTAATACTATATGCATGCCTCCACTGACCTAGCCATGTTCCCAATTTTTAGGTATCAATGCAGGTGCAATCTCCTAGTAACAACTTTAAGTAGAAGATACCAGCAGGTGCAATGAAAGGCCCCGTTCACACGGCTTATTCCCCACGGTTTTTGCGCCGTATTGGCGCAACAAACCGCCGTGAATAAGGGGGGGGGTGGGGGGGGGGCCGGAAGGGGCGGGGGCGCCGCTCCCGGCCCCCCTAGACAATGCATTGTTTACGGGCGTCCGCGCCGTAAATAATGTCATGTCACTTTCTGCCCCGCGGCGGTTCGCCCAGCGGGGGGGGGGGCGGGATCCCCTGTTTTCCCATGAGAGCATGGATTACCGTAATGACTCCGACGGTTTTGGCGCCGTATTGAAAACGCAAAACCGGCGCGGAATACGGCGCCAAACCGTCGGCAAATAAGCCGTGTGAACGGGGCCCAAAAATATAAAATGCATCCTTTATTTAGGCAAAGTGCATTGCACAAACATGTAGCATCATGCACATAGGAAAAATGCTAATGTGTTTCAGGTTTCGTAACCCTTAGGCCATGTTCACACGGCTTATTCTGGGACGTATTTCAGCCCGTTATTTGCGCCGTACTGCGCGAATTAAGGGCTGAGATACATCCCAGTTATTACGGTAATCCACAGTTCTCATAGAGAACTATCGATTACATCTCCTCTCCCTGCTCGCACAATACAGCGAGCGGGGAGAGAAGTGACAGGTCATTTATTCATGGAGTATACGTGCCGAGAATAATGCATGTCCATGGGGCTGGTGGGCTGCCAGCCCGCCCCTGCCCTGCCACCGTACACACGGCGTAATTGAGGGACGAAATACGTCCCGCAATTAAGCCATGTGAACATAGCCTTAGTCATAGTATGCTATGTGTCAGGACTGCGTATTGGCCTTTTAAGGATTTTGTTGCAGTCTCCAGGGTGCCGCTTGGTGCTTGATGGGTTAAGCACTTGAGCCAATCCATGGCTGGGGCGAGGTATTTTAACTTCTTCCTGTAAGCCTGACCTTGCTGATGATTGCTTCTTGTGTCCTAACTGTTGGGTTTTGCTCTGCTGTGTTGTTTCACTGGTTCTCTGAATTTTGGCCTGTCTTCCTGGTTACTCTCTCATCTTGTCCTTTGATACTGCGGATACTTCTGGTTTGACCCCGGTCTGTCTGACTATTCTCCATTTGTTGTCTGTTTCCCGTTTGTCTTCCGTTTATCTTTTGTCTGTTGTCACCTATTTACTAGGAAATATTTCAGGAAGAGGTTCGAGTGTGAGGTCGCCCTTCTCTGGGTGGGTGCTCCGCCTAGGCAGGGCAAGCCAGGTGCAGATTAAGGCGTCCCTTACAGAATCACCAGTTGCAATATTTTTCCTTCCAGTATGGAAGCAATGCATGTCCTGACGCAACTGGTCCAGGATCTCGCTGCAGAAGTCTACATCCTCCTGTGGTGCTGTGCCTATATACACCCCTGTGAAACCCAAGCTCAACGGTCTGCCGGGCAGTTTCTCTAGGACAGCAGCACTTTCGTGACTTTCTGAGAGAGTCGCAGATTGATCTTCTGGCTAAGGCCCCGTTCCTCTGTGTCTGAAGAGCAACGTTTGGGGTGGTTCATCATTGCTTTACTTCAGGGAACCCCTTAAGCTTGGGCTTTCTCCTTAAACCCGGGTTCTCCCGAACTCCTGTCCGTTGATTCATTTTTTCAGGCCTTGGGACTCCTGTATGATGAACCTCACGTCAGGTTAGTAGCAAAAACCAACCTCCTGTCTCTCCACAGGGGCAGCGACCAGAGGAAGACTACTGCTCCGACGCTGGTCGGGACCCTCAAAGTGAAACAACACAGCACTTGTCTTTTTCGGCAAGGTCTGCTTGAGACACTCAAAGATCTGTTGATTGGTTGCCCACAGTCAAAGAGCCTGGAAGAGTTTATGACCCTAACTATTCGGCTTGGCCGTTGCCTCTGTGAACGCCACGGGGAACAGTATAAGGTACCTACTCCCCCTCCATATCCAACGAGGCGTTGATCAGGAACCAACGCAGCTAGGATCTACTATGTCTTCCAGAGACTGCAAAGCCTTTCCGAAAAAACAAGGGATTCTGTTTTTACTACGTAGCTGCAGGTCACCTTATCTGAAAATGCCCCATGCGCCCAGTTTCGGAAAAACTCCAGCACCTAGGCAACTCGGGGGATTTCACTTAGACGGTCAGGTATTTCCCAGTATGTCTCAAAAAGTCATTTTGCCTGTCTGTATTTTGTATAACGGCCACAGTCTTTCTGGTAATTCATTTGTCGACTGCGAATTTGCAGCGAATTTCGCACATGTTGCCAGGGTGTTGGGTATTCCATTGCTGTCTCTTGGGACCCCTGTTAATTTGGCTGCTATAGATATTACACCCCTCTGTCAAGGTACTATTAAGTTCTATACTCCTCTGGTTAATATAAAAGGAGGGGCCTTACATTCTGCGTTAATTCCCTTTTTTGTACTTGATAACCTACCCACCGATATTGTTTTAATTTTACAGTGGTTGCGGGCTCCCAACTCTGTAATCAACTGGGAAAAAGCTGATATTGTGAGATGGAGCCTGAAGTGTCTTGATCATTGCTTAACTCTTTCCTTGTCCTCTATTTCCTCCAGTAATGCATCCATATCTGACTTTATCCAAGCTTTTTCGGATGTATTTTCCGAGTCAGGCTGTGAATTGCTTCCTCCTCATAGGTCTTATGACTGTGCTATCGAGTTACTTCCGAATGTACCTGAGAGGGAGGCTATGAAGAAGTATGTTAAGGATAATCTCCACAAGGGTCATATCCACCCTTCTATCTCCACAGTGGGGGCTGGCTTCTTCTTTGTTAAGAAGGATGGAAGTCTCAGGCCTTGCATAGACTATTGGGAATTGAATAAAATTACTGTTAAAGATCAGTACCCTCTTGCCTGTACCTGGTTTTCCAAATTAGACTTACGGAGGAGGGGCTATAATTTAATTTACATCCGTTAGGGAGATGATTGGAAATCTGCTTTTAAAGGGCACTGAGAGTATTTAGTGATGCCTTTTGTATTAAGTAATCTGTGGTTTTTCAAAACTTTGTTAGTGATATCTTCCAAAACGTCATTGGGCGCTTTGTCATAGTTTATCTGGATGATAGTTTTCGCCTGACTGGTCTTCTCATGTGGAACATGTGCGCACTGCCCTGCAAATTCTTAGGGAGAATCACCCCAAGAAGATCTTATCTTCTGCCTATCAATGGGCCCGGAGAGCTGATCGTATCTCTCTTCTTCAACCACAGAGATCCAATGAGTCTAGAGAGCAGGACAAAACCAGGATAATTGGCACATTTGACAATGCGTTTAAACAGGTCAAGGGGATCATTACCAACTTTTGGCCACTAATATGTCACGACCCCGATCTAGCTGAATTCATTGATCCCTACCCCCGCATTACATTAAGGCGGGGGAGGAATCTTGGGGATACCCTTGTTTCCAGCCACTATACCCCTCCTTCCCCTGTAGGTACTTGGCTGAGAAACAAGGTTACGGGGACTTATAGATGTGGTACGTGTAAAGCGTGCAAATTTGTTTCTGTGTCTAAAATAGTCACTAATATTACTACCGGGAGGACCTTTCGTATGAATAGCTATGCCAACTGCAAGTCCCGCGGTGTCATATATCAAGCATCATGTGGCTGCCCCTATATGTACGTGGGCAAAACAATTAGGGAGTTTCGACGCCGAATCCTGGAGCATATTGGTGACATCAAACACCATCGTGACACGTTTCTTGCACGCCACATGAACACGATCCACGCTAGTCATCCCCAATCGATCACCTTTTCGGTGATCGAAGTGGTCACCCCTTCTCCCCGTAAAGGGATTTTGACAAAAAACTATTACAAAGAGAGGCACATTGGATCTTCTATTTGAGAACCCTCCAACCATATGGTCTAAATGACTCCCTCTTATTTACTTCCTTCATTTAGACTGCCTTGTACCATATCTCTTGTCATCTTTATTTCTTTCATTAATATATCTTTGGTATTCTCTATCTTGTTATCTCCCTATTTTTCTTTTTTCTTATTTCTTATGCTCAGCACCATTTATTTACTTTATTTGTTTTCAACTGATAATTGTTCATTTACACTATTCCTCGTTTAGCTTTGGTTGCTTATGCATGGTTTTTATGTGTGCCATCTTAGCGTGCGTTGTCTATATAAGTGCTGATGAACACATTTTATCTATTTATATCTTGCGATATCTGCTGGCTGCCTGTGTCTTCGTTGTGCCGCGCCTGCGCGAGTTCTGGCACAGTCGCCCTCGCATCGTACGTATTTTATCTGGCATCCTTTGCCCGGATTTCATCTTGGCTTCCACGCATGCGCGCGTTGCCGCGGTGACGTCACATGATAGCTCACAATCACGCGGCTTTGTTGATTCAATAAAACTTTATTATTCTTGTTCGCGCATGCGCGGGGTACTATTACGGACGCGGCCGGCTTCACAGCTGTTCTCCATGCTGCTTGTAAGTAGTTCTATTTTTGGTATATATAGTAGTGTATTTCTATCTGGGGGCTGCTGCTATCTCTATCTTTGGACCATCACCTTTCTGTGCAGTACCACGGATTGCTATCTTGGGATCCCTGCACTTGCCATCATTTACCTGAAGGGACGTAAGCTTATTATAGCCTCTATGCACGTTATCATCTATGTGTATATGCATAACACTTGGTTGATTCCCTGATGAGCCCACATGACTTGTGGGTGAAACGCGTTGGATGTGTTTTGCTATGTTCAATGTTTGTGCAGTGTGTCTATTATAATTTTTTGGCACGGTTGCTTTTGTCACAATTTTGTCTGTTAGTTTCTTCTTTTGTAATTTATTTATGTGATACGTGTTTGTGTCTTTCTAGTGGTACTGTTATTGTCAATTAGGGTGTTCCTGTGTGGGGTCACCCTTGTCTGGGCGGGTGCTCCGCTTCTGGTCCTTTCTTTATTTTCCATTATTTTTTGCATTACCCTTGTCGGGGTTACTGTATTTTTGATTTTTTATATGATATTATTAAAGGTTATATTTTAAGTATTATACCTATAGGCATTTTTGATCGGTAGTTTTTTCATAATCTATGATATATTTGCCGGGTAGCTGCTATATTGGGGGTTTCTCCCACTCCATATTATCTTGGGAGTTTGTAGTTTTTTGGAGAATCACTTGTGTGCGAAACTTGAAAAATGTCTCTTTGGGGTCCAAGAGTTACATTTCCTGGGCTATATTCTTACACTGCATGCCTTCCGTATGGAACCCGTCAAGGTTTGGGCTGTTGTGGATTGTGTATGGCCAAATTCCCTGAAGGCCCTGCAGAGGTGTTTTGCGTTCGCCAATTACTCCAGAAAATGTATCTGTAGATTTTCTTCCATGGCCAAACCTTTGACAGATCTTACTAAAAAGGGGGCAGATCTGTGAATGGGAACATGAAGCTGTTAGTGCCTTTGAAACCTTGAAGAGGTGCTTTACTGAAACCCATGTTCTGGTTCAACCCGACCTCTTGCGGCCCTTCATTGTTGAAGTGGATGCTTCCAAGGTAGGAGTCGCAAGGGTCCCCCTCTATGACTAGCTTTCACCCCTGTCTTTTTCTCATAAAAACTCTCCTGCACTGAGAATAATTATGACGTTGGGAATTGGGAACTTCTTGCCATCAAGTAGGCATTTGAGGAGTGGCATCATTTTCTGGAGGGGGCTAGACACGAAATAACTGTACTCACGGACCACAAGAATCTGATTTATCTCGAATCTGCCAAGAGACTCTGCCAGCGTGGTGGGCCCTGTTTTTTTTTTTTTACCAGGTTTTACTTTATTGTTACCTACAGATCGGGCTACAAAAATGTCAACGCCGATGCTCTGTCTCGAAGCTTCTGCGCCACTCAGTCTTTTAAGTTACCCTCGGAACCATTTGAGCTAAAGAGGTGGTTGTATCTGCGGTCTCCCCGGACCTGACCAGTGATGTAAAACAATTTCAAAATTTAGATTTTCCCAGTGGGAAGTTGTTTGTACCAGTACAATTTAAATGTCGATTGTGCGGGCACCCAGGGATTGCGGGAACTAAGGGCGACATGTGTGAACTGGGCTGCGCCAGTTTTCTGGTGTACTTTGAGCCAAAAAGAATGTATGAGCAGGTGCACTCCAAGCTTTGACACGATCATTGCCTTTGTAATGCGCCAGAGACACAACATAATGTGCCAAAGTTTCGGGGCGTTCTGGGGCCCTCGCACCAAATTCTTAGAAGTAGAGACATTTATCATTATTTGACACCAAATCTAGGTGCAGAACAGTTAGAATAGTCAGACCAGGTTAAAGGTGGTCTGTCTGAGCCAGACTTGTTGTATTGGCACTGCACTACACCTGTATATATGAACAGGTTCATACATTTTGGCACATTCTATACTGCCTCAGAGCTATTTAGAACTGGCCTGTCAGTGCAGGATTCATTCATCCGCCTGTGAGACGTCCTCAAACTAAGGTCCCTCATGTTCGTCCTATGGGTGAACTTTGTCGTTTACCCATTCCTCATAGACCTGGTCACATTTGTTGATGGACTTTATCAAGGATTTACGCCTCGCTGAGGTAAAGACTGTAATTTGGGTAATTGTTGACAGTTTCAGTAGGATGTGTCATTTTGTGCTCCTGTCTCAGCTTCCGAGCTCTAAATTTCTTTATTGATCACGCGATTCCTGAGAATATTGTTTCTGACAGGGGAGTACAGTTTGTAGCTAAGTTTTGAAGAGCCTTTTGTACTAAACTCGGAATTCAGTTATAATTTTCCTTGGTGTTCCATCCTGAGTCTTAGGCAATATTCACACGACTTAAAATGGGACATATCTCGCCCTGTATTTTGCGGCATACTGCGCTAAATACAGGGCGAGATATGTCCCAGTCATTACAGTAATCCACAGTTCTCTTAGAGAACTATGGATTACGTCTCCTCTCCCTGCTTGGACAATACGGCGAGCGGGGAGATAAGTGACATGTCAATTATTCACAGTGTATACGCTCCGAGAATAATGAATGTCTATGCAGCTGGCAATTAAGCCGTGTGAACATAGCCTAACTGTCAAACTGATCAGTTCAATCAGACTCTGGAACAGTACCTCAGGTGTTAAGGTATGTTCACACGGCTTAACTGCGGGGCGTACAGTCCGCCCAGCAATTACCCCTGGTGTTTGGGAGCTCCCGCCAATCGCCGCGTCCTCCGGCGGCTGGGGGGGGGGGCGGCTGCCCGCCGGCCCATAGACTATCATTACTCGCGGCGTGTATGCGCCTTGAATAAAGGACATGTCAATTATCTCCCCGCTCGTACAATACGATCGTATTGTACGAACGGGGAGAGGAGGCTTAATCCATAGTTCTAGTACGCTCTCAATACGTGGCGAAATGCGTCCCAAAATAAGCCGTGTGAACATTCCCTTATTGTGCTGATAATCAGTCAGACTGTATTACTTACCTTTCTTTGGCAGAGTTTGCCATCAATAACCATCATCTACCAATACTTCACCATTTTTCTGTAATTATGGCCTTCATCCGCGCTTTGGTTCTCTCTCTTTGTCCGCCTCTGATAACTCCAAGGTAGAGATTGAATCAGAAAAACTGTGCACAGTCTGGGCCCAGGTGCAGTTGAGCATGAGGAAATCCCAGTCCATATAGAAAAGAATCGCTGAGAAAAGACACGCTGCCGAGCCTGGGGTTGGTGCGGGGGATAAAATTTGGCTTCTCACCAAAAATATGAGACTTAAGGCTCCGTCTTGTAAATTAACTTCCAAATACATTGGTCCTTACTCCATTCTAGAGGTTATCAATCCAGTCTCTTAAATAAATTCCTCAGAAACCTGGTCCAGGACCTAAGAGTCCAGTGGCCCCTCATAAAGGGGGGGGGGGGTACTGTCAGATCTGTGCTACTGGATTTTGTTGCAGCCTCAGCCAGGGTGAAGCTTGGTGCTTGATGGGTTAAGCACTTGAGCCAATCCCTGGCTGGGTGAGGTATTTTAACCTCTTCTTCCTGTCGGACTGGCCCTGCAGCTGCTTACTTATTGTGTCCTACCTGTTGGTTTTTGCTCTGCTGTGTTGTTTCACTGGTTCTCTGGATTTTGGCTGGTCTTCCTGGTTACTCTCTCATCCTTCGGTACTGCGCATACTTCTGGTTTGAACCCAGCCCATCTGACTATTCTCTATTTGTTGTCTGTTTTCATCTGTTTCCCTTTTGTCTTCTATTTATCTTCTATCTGTTGTCACCTTCTAGGGGCGGGTGCTAGTCTAGGCAGGGCAAGCCAGCGAAAGATTAGGGCATCCCTTACATTATTACTGAGGGTTACTAAACCTGAAACACATCAACATTTTTACCAAGTACATAGGATGCCACGTGTATTTTTGCATTCTCTGTGCTTTCTGTGCAGCCCAACCCAGTATGGAAAAGGTGAGCTGGCTACCCTTGTTTTTCATGTCACAATCTGCCAATAACCTGATCATAAAATCGAAAGACAAAGCGTATAAGCTAATCTTACACAGCGTAGCTCTTAATTCCCTTCAAAATAAAAATAATGGGGCAGATTTACCAATTCTGTCAAATATTTAAGGCAGTGTAAACTTAGACTAGGCAGTCCAATGATGTGCCAAATTTATTATCGTGACTCATGCTGTTTGATGTATTTGGCACATCTACACAACTTAAAAATTTGATATGTCAGTCATAATAAATCATTAATAAATGCCCCCAATGTGTAATTTATTATATATGTTTGTAGATTTACATAAAAGAAACATACGGTTTGATCCATGGTCTTCCCTCCTAACTCCTTCCACTCTCCCTGACTATCAGGGTGTCTTTACATAGGGCGGATTGACTGCACATGTTCTGTAGTGGATTTGCATGAGGAAATTCTGCAGTATATTACAGCAGTAGCAAAGTGGTTGAGATCTTTACAAATCTAAGCCATACGCTACAGAACAAAGTTTGAAGAAATCCTCATAGTAATTGAGACATGGATTTTAAAGGGGTGTTTCCATCTCAGATAATTATGTCATATCAACAAGATGTGCCATAAACGTCTGAAAGGTGCAGCTGCCACCTCTTGAGAACAGGCCCTGAAAATGTGCAGAACGGAGAAGAAGTCACCTTTGCAGAGTACTCTCCATTCAATTCTGTGGGAGTTCTGACTACAGCTGAATGTGGTTCTTCGCTATATTCAGAACCTCTTGCTAAAATAAACAGAGAGAGAGCTGTGCAAGGGTGACTTCCTCTCCGTTCTGCTCAGAGACTTTCAGGGACCTATTCTCAAGAGGTGACATTTATGGGATAATCTATCAATAGTACATATGTATCTGAGATGGGAACACCTCCTTTGAATGCATGGTATATCAATTTATGTTACAGAAATGCTGCACATTTATTGTCAATTTTTCTCATTGACTCAAACAAGTCAAAAGCCACTTCTTTTTATAAGAAGTATTTAAAGTTGCCTGTTTTTGATGGTTCCCTTTTGTTTGCAAAGCCAACTGAAAATAAACTGATTACAGAGTGCCTGCTGTTGGGACCCCTAAACGATCAGCTATAATTGATAGTGGAACCTGGCTGCAAGTGTTCCTCTTGTCTGCAACACCACCACAGGCAAAATGAAGTATTACATGTTGTGTATTGAAATTAGCAGGCTGTCTATGTGATTCAAATATATTGCTGAATCCTCCACATACAGCAACACATTTGTATAGGTATCCACTACAGCTAGTTGATGGAGGTCCTTAATGAGAGACACTCCTATTTTACTCAAAATTCCTTAACAGGGAATTTAAAAATGGGTTTTTAATTAAACCACAGCAAAATCTTTGTACTAAGTACTTTGTAACCTAAAAGAGTCTGCTCTTAAATTGTGCATAGCAGTTACTTGTTAGACTTGGTTCACTTATGCGTTGGAAATACATTTGAAAAAAACAATAATTGCAGGCTAATGCTATCAGGATGGAAAGGTCCATGGATATTAGGCTTTCCCCCCCTAAAAATACCATCCCGCATCCTGACACCTTCACATTAGAGGGTCCGCCTCTGACAGTAACCGGCTCTTTTCAGTATCACTGGTGTATTTTGTACTATGGTAATAGTGAGATAGAGTTAGTGTCAGTCTTCAAGTGGCAAAAACACCAAGCCCCAGCGTTAGTAATGGAGAGGCATCTTTTAGACACCTCAATTACTCACATTGGAAAAAAATGGTAAAGAAAAAAACACTTTAAATAAACATTCCCCAGCAACATCCCTCATTGGCCATTTTTTTTAAAGGAATAGATCCAACACTGGTTAGACGTAGTCCAATGAGTCTGACATAGTCCAGATGGGAAACCTGTAAAATATATAAATACTAATCAGCATATGTTTGACAGCTATCTAAAGTGCCTAGAGCAGCATGAACACTAAATATGGTCCTACATATAGGTAGATCTCGCTTTTAGATCGGTAGCCCTAATTTAACAGGTAGTCCCCAAATAAATTAGCCAAACCTATGATATTAGATAGGTAACCCCCATCCCCATAAGGTAATCAGGTTGATAAGCTGCCCATTATGTTGTATGACCCCAGTATGTAGGGCTAAAAATAGATAAGACCCCCCTCTAGACAGACAATGCCTCACATAGGTAGGTAGGCAGGCAGGTAGCAAAGAACCTGGTATATAGTTAAGCATGGCCCCAGGTAGTTTGGCAGTTAGACAGGACCACGGGTAGGTAGGTAGGTAGGTAGGTAGGTAGATAGGCAAGACCCCAGGTAGGTAGTAAGGCAGATTTTACCACAGATAGGTAAGCGGAGCCCCAAGTTGGTAAGTAGGCAAAGTCCTAGGTAGATAGGTAAACAGGTAAGACCCCTAATAGGTTGGTAGACCCCAGGAAGTAGGTAGTCCCTTGTTTGGTAGGTTGGTAGGCCTCCGGTAGGTAGTTTGGTAAGCCCCAGGTAGGTAGGCCTCAAATAGTTAGGCCCCAGGTAGGTAGATAGACCCCAGGTAGGTGGTAGGTAGAGCCTCCAATATCTAAAGTGACCCTCTTAGTTAGAAATAAATAAATTCACCTCTCCTAGTCGGCCTGACGAGTGGCAAGTTGGCTTTACCTTAGTGAGGCTTGGCGCAGGCAACGCAATGATGTGATGTCATCATGGCACCTGTGTCAGAATGCACAGATGACATCTGGTAAGCTCAAGGTCTTAGGTCTACTAGGCTAAATAGCAGGGCCAGGAACCGATGGCTCTCTGCTCCGCTATGTTTGCTATGGCAGTAGTTCCGCCACTGATCCCTACATAGTCTGACTTTGTCCAGTCAGTGCTGAACTAATCAGTTTGTGCAGGGACACACCCTTATGAAAAAAGAAATGATAACAACCGATTTAGTAATTCCTGGAAGTAATAACAGAGGAGCAGAACAGAGTTAAAAGAGAGAGTGCTCCAGAATTATTTTCTATATGAAACACAAGTATTTGCTAAAATAGACATGTCATGAGACTTTACAGCCCCTCTTTAAGGGAAAGGGTTAAGAAGGTTACCCACTTTGGACAACACCTTTTTGGGAGAATTTTCATAAGGATAAAATGATTAAAGGGCATTCCCCACAGTCTCCACCACAGGGGAAATAAAGCATTACTCAAATCCTATAGAAATCAATGTACCATTCTTGGTGAGCATGGACATACAAGGTCACTTGAAGCGAGATATGTTCTTTGTAGCCACCTTTTGCCTTGGCTTATAGATGAGGGCCCTGGACAGAGGATTTTACTAATTAAGAATAAGATATGAAAGTGAGTTGGAAAATTAGTGTTAATTGCCTTTTTGACTAAAAGCTTTTTCTTTGGATTACATAAATAAAGGTATAATACCTGGATATTAGACCTCTTGTAGCTTCAGTAGATTTTTCTGTTACGATTGATCGGCAAGCACTGATCTAAAATACATATATTCCTTTCTACTTATTCCACGTCCAAAGAGGTCAGTGCTTGGAGACTAAATTATAACAAGGATTATAATAAGAAATTAGACCACGATGCCCTGTCAAATCTCAGAGAACGCTTTGATATGAATACACAGGATAAAAAAGACCAAATTCTACTGTATCTGCTAAATTAACTGATATTTTATGAACACAATATGCAGCTTTTATGGTGAATATATGGTGTTGCATTTACTGCCTAGCCTTGATTTTTTTTGTGAATCTCTATTTGTCCCTGACCTACCTTATCTATTTTTTTACTGCAGGACTTGTCATGTTCTGTATTCTGAATGTGATTGTCAGAATCTATCATTTTGATGTTGTATAACTTTAGATTTATGGGTGGTGTATATAAAATACAGTAAGATTGAGTTATGGTTCTGCTTGGAGGTCATGTCACTTTGGGTGTTGTCTGCTTAGAATAAGCCATGACAACATGACAAATGTGCAAAAATGCAGTGTTTTTTTTTCTTCTTCCTTGAACATTTTACATCCCCGAATCACAATGTGTAAAATACATTCACACTTTACTAAAGGAGCATGGCATATAGATTGGTTTTATATTTTCAACTGTCCTGTGTTAGGTGTATTTTACATTACTAGCTATCCTATAACTTTATAACTGACACTGCGCTTCCTGACACATACTAATTTAGTTTATGACAAAAATATATGATCTTGAATAAATGGATGTGTCAGCTCATTAAAACGTTAAGTTGTAAGAACAATTATGCAGCACTTTCAGTGTAAAAGTAGATTCACATGGTTTCATCGCTAGGAAAAAAACACGGCAAATGCTGTTTTTCCATTGAAAACAATGTGAGGTGGATTGTCTATTGTTGGACATTGTTTCTGATGCAGTTTCAGTACGAAATACGCTTCAGAAACAGCATCCAAAACATCTGTGTGACCCCTCAGGGTGCTTTCACACGGTGCTGTTTTGTTGCCTTTTAGCTGCGGTTTTTCTGTTGCAGTTTTTCCCACACAGTAAAACTGCCTTTCTGAACATCAAGCTTCTTTTACATAGTTACATAGTTTGTAAGGTCGAAAAAAGACAGATGTCCATCCAGTTCAGCCTATTGTGCTAAAGTGTTTTAATTTCCTAAATTGTTTAGAAAGGTGTTGCAAGTGAGTTATCAATGAAGCTTAAAGGGGTTTTGCCACGATGTAATGTTGACGTGGGATCCTCCAAAATAGGTATTTAATCACTTTTCTAAATATATGCGATTACAAAAATTGCAGCCTGAGAGAGCTACAAGCTGCCTTACCTGCCCTTAGTTACTTAAAAGCTTCTATTAGATATGACCTGACGAGCTGCTGGCCGGGCTTGAGCAGAGCACACTTCTTATCTGATGAAAGGGAGCTGAAGAAGCTTTCAAGGCACGGGGTAGAAATATGTTGTGTTTTGTATACAGAATCCACTAGTTGTAGTGTGATTATCTGAGTAGATCCCTGCTTTATCTGATGACAGGGAACATGAAGAAGCTTTCAAGAGGCTGTGGAGAAAGCTGTTGTCGTTTATATACAGAATCCACTAGTTGTAGTTTGATTATTTGAGTGAACATTTCACACGATCCCTTATGCACGGCTCTATGCTCTGCCTTTGTCTCTCGCGCTATCGGCTGAGTGTGGCTGTGTTTAGATTTTCTTACTAGCTCATAAGTCACGTCCTGGCAAAACCCCTTTAAAAGAAATAGCAAGATATATAGAAAGGTCTGCACCTCCATGTAATTCTATTTTTTAAAGATATAATAGCACAGAAATAGACCACAAAATAAACCCTTTACCACATCTGGACACAATCACACTGCGATACTGCTACATAGGCTGCCGCTGCCGGCTGCTAATTGCAGCTGACCACCATCGGTAACAGCGCATAATGGAGCTGGCTCCATCGCATGTTGTTTAACCTCTTATACGCCACACCTAACATGGCCGCAGCATCTAAATGAATGAGAAATGGTGCTGTACTCTCACTTACTCCACAATGTGATCAAGTGGTAACATGGCAGCTGGAAGCCTGGTGAAGGCTTCCATTGCCACCATGTTTTCTGTTTTACTACTTTTCCCCCATGCAGAAAATAGTAAAACCGCAATATTGATACAACCTATAGAGTCTATAAACGATGTCACCCTCTAGTGGTGAAGCACCCTAGACCGGGTCAAAGGAAAGTAAAAATAAAAATGTTTTAAAGTATAAAAAAAAAAAAAAAAAAAAAAATTAAAACATCAAATCTACCCCTTTTGCCATTTTACAAATAAAAAATTAAATAATAAAAAAGTTACACTTATTTGGTATCATCACGTCCAAAAAAGTCTGATCTCTTAAAATATAACATAATGTATCCTGTACGCTGAATATCGTAGATGAAAAAAATTCTAAATGCCAAAATTGTGGGCTTTTTTGGTCATTTCACATCCCCTAAAAAATTTAACGTGATCAAAAAAAGCTGATTGTATTGCAAAGTGGTACCAATAAAAAGTACACTTAGGCCAATGATAAATCCACCCTCTCTCAAGTCCGTAGGTAGAAGTACAAAAAAGTTATTGGTCGTAGAAAATGGTGCCATGGCAAAAATTAGAAAAATAGAAAATGTTTGGATTTCTTTTTTTTACTTTACCACATAACATTACAAAAATTGTACATGTTTGTTATTAACCTGTAGAATACAGATGGCACATCATTTATATCGTAGATTGAACACCATAAAAACAAAGCTCCCGCAAACATAGCACAAGTAGGTTTCTTTTCATATTTTGCCCAAATTTTTTTGCGGTTTGCCAGTATGTTTTATAGTACGGTGAATGACACCATTAGCATTACATCTTATCCCGCAAATTAAAAGCCTCCATAAAAGTGATGGGAAGACGGTGAGGGAAAACCAAACTGGACAAGAAAAATAGGCCTCATTATTAAGGGGTTAAAAACATTTTTAAAGCACAATATTCAGTAATTATTCAGGGTCTTATAATACACTAGATAACACTATTCATGTGTCACAAAAGAAGGTATATACACAGTGTCAGACTGGGGGGCCTGGGGCCCACAGGAGAGTTGATCTAGGAGGCCCACCCTACAGTTACAGTACATGAAAATATTACCGGCCTCTTAGACATAAATGCGTCCAATTTTCCACATAATAGAGTGTGAAAAACAGACCTGTAAAGTGAGTATGAATGCGTAAAATAATACTGCCTCACAGTCTATCTCCTGCAGTTTGTCTCCCCAATTTGTCACAGTTAAATATACTTTGGCTAAAAAAGCCACCCAATATTACCCCCCCCTGACCAGCCACATAAATACACCCCTCACTTTCTCTTGGTCCGCACCTGCCATCTTTAAAAAAAACCCAGCAAGAAAGAAAAAAGTCTAAGTTAACCCACGGGTCAGGTGTGCATTCACTTTTAAATCAGGGCAAGTGTACGTACCCTAACTAGTGCTGAAAAAACCCTAAAACCCCGCCTTTTGGGGAGACCACAAGTGGCCAAAACAAGCTCAGGTCCATCATTAAGTGAAATACAGCACTGATCAGTATAAAGCAAAATAACCCTGATATAGGAACTCCCCGTTACACCTTTTTGATGAGTTGTTTCTTTCCCCATGGGTCTTCTTTTTCCTCTTTCCATCCGGTCCAGCCGCCTGTGACTTGCCCCCAGTCACCATCATCCCTGCAGAATTTAACAAAAAATATCTTAGAATTTTCATTTTCCCCAACACCTTCTTACCTTTTTCCCAAACCTGACAAACTTCCTAGTGGTGGGAGAGTCAAGCCATGTTTTAGAGGCACATTCCCTAAGGGGTTTGGGGGTGGGGAGGGAGAACCCCCTGGACATTATGACAGTATGGGATGCCCCCTCAAATTATGTTACCTGGAGGTAGTCAAGACCCTTTTGGTAGGCAAATGGGCAAGGCCCCAGGTAGTAGATGGCCCTGTTTGGAAGGTAGACCCCAGTTGGCTAAGTTGGTAGGCTGGCCCCAGGTAGGCTTGTTCGTAAGCCCAAGTAAGGTAGGTAAATAGCCACCAGGTAGATAAGTATGCCCCAGTTAGGTAAGTTTTATAGGCTCGTTAGGTTGGTGGGCACCCGGGTTGGTAGGCTTAGGTAGGTGTTGGCGAGTCCCAGTTAGTTAGGCTGGTAGGTGGTGACCCCCCCAGTTAAGAAAGTGGTAAGTAGTTAGAGCCCCAGTTACTTAGGCTGCAGGTAGTTAGTGCCCCCTTGAGATAGTCTGCTGGTAGTGAGGACCCTTTAGTAGTATGCGGAGTGGGGCCCCTTTTAAATAGTATGCGGTGTAAGGGCCCTTTTGATAGTATGCCCGTATTGGGCCCTTTTGGTGGTTAAAACCGGGAGTTAGGGGCTCCCTTTAGGTAGTAGCCGGGGTTTTGGGGTCCCCTTTGGTAGTATCCAGTAGTTAGGGCTCCTCTTAGGGAGTATGCATGTTAGGGCACCCTTTTGGTATATGCGGGTTAGGGGCCCCCTTTAAATAGTCTTAGGCAGTTTGGGCCCATTTAGGTTTGTCCCCCGGGCACTTAGGGCCTCCATTAGGTTGTCTGCAGGCAGATAGGGCCTCCTTTAGGTAGTCTGCGGGCAGTTATGGCCTCCTTTAGGTAGTCTGCAGGCAGTTATGGCTTCCTTTAGGTAGTCTGAGGACAGTTAGGGCCATCTGTATTATTATTATAATAAATTAAAATAAGCAACTCGCCTTTCTCCCACTCCTGGACGCGATGAGCTGCCCGCCGACTTCTAGTGAAGCCTGGCATAGGCGGCCGATGATGACGTCACCACTAGAGGCCAGCACCTGGTAGGCTTAAGGCCTAACACCTTAGGCCTACCAGGATGAATAGTGGAGCGGAGCGCTGGTGGTGCTCTGCTCCACTGACACCACGCATACCCGGGACTTGAAGACATCTCTGAACACTCAGGACACAGGGCCCAGGCGTTCGAGGCTGGATGTGGTGCCTGGGACCCGGGTAGCGGCAGCATTACCTCCGGGGCCCACAGGAGCACGGGGCCTACCGGGGAATCCACTGACTCCCCGGCGGGCCAATCTGAGCCTGAATACATACCCTATATACACTACTCACAAAAAGTTGGGGGGAATTTGGCTTTTGTTTGAAACTTCAGGAAGAACATTTCTTGAAACTTTTTTTAAATGAAGAAAATGAGCTTTAGAATGCACATGTCCAACTGTTTAGTGTTTCAGTACTTTTTGCACAACCTGTTAATCTCTAACTAGGAGCTTGATGGCAGAATCCACAACAGGTGTTTGGTCCCTGAGTCGCCCAATAAATTTAGGGGATCAATTTGAATTGGGATTTAAACAGGCCTCATCATCATGCTGTTCACATTTTGGCATCATGAGACCAAGACAACACCTTACAATTGATAAACAGTATCTTGCCATTTCGAGTCTTCAAGCAAGTGTCTCATAGGTAGTGGCCACTGAGTTTAGAGTGTCAAAGAGTTTCATCAGCACATTACAACAGAGATCTAGAGAGAATGGAAGAGTCACAGAAAGGCAAAGAAGTAGAGTCCTTAGGGTCCATCCCACACTGATGACTCCATTGTAAACCATGCCCTGCGGAACCGGATGATGAATGTCACATAACTCCAGGCACGTTTAAGGGAGGTGAGAGGCAACCAAGTGTCCCATCAGACCTTTTGTAACCGTCTGCATGCTAAAGACCGGCAATGGTATCTGAACAGTACTTGACCTGCATAGCGTTCTCCTTGATGTCTCTAGCATCATTGATTGCCATCATTTCTGCTCAGAGTGAATTGACTTTCATCACTAAATAGCACTGATGACCAATGGTCTCTCGTCCAGTGTAAATGCTCTCTGGCCCATGCAAGACAGAGATGCCTTTGCCTGGTGGTGTGGTCAGGTCATCAAGATCACAGACTGCACTGATATATATAGTTACGAATGGTCTGATGTGACACTTGGTTGCCTCCCACCACCTTAAAAGTGGCTGGAGTTGTGTGGCAGTCATCATCTGGTTCAACAGGGCATTGTTTACAATGAAGCAGTCATCAGTGTGTGATGGAGCCAGAAGAGGTCCACTTCATTGTCTTTCTCTGACTCTTCCAGTCTCTGTATCTCTGTTGTAACATGCTGATGACACTCTGTGCTTTAAGTTTTTATTACATTTCGGTCCTTACAATCCATTTTGAAAAATTAGTCATTTTCAAATGCAAAAATTTCTTTGTGACAGTTATACTGCACAATAGCATCTACCATATATCTAGTGTACGTTGGTGTCATTTTTTAGTTTGTTTACACATTAGGAGCTCGCAAATTTTCACATTTTTAATAACATTTGCAACAGAGATTTTTTTAGGTGCTAGTGCAGTTATGTCATGGCTTGGAGGGGCCTGTATGTTAGATACTCCCATAAAAGACTTCAACTAAGAAACTGCACCATTTAAAGTATTCAAATTAGCATTTAGGAAGTTATTTAACCCTTTTGGGTTTCACAGAGATGAAAGCAAAGAGGAGGTGAAATTTAAAATTGTCGCTTTTTTTGCAGATTTTAATTTTTCTTCATTATTTACTGAAACACAGTAGATGATAACAGAGAAACATCTCAATATTGATTTTCCTGATTCTGCCATTTTTAGAGATATTTCATATGTGGCCCTAGTGCGCTAATTGACTCAACCGCAAGCCTCAGAATAGGAGAAGCACCTACTGGATTTTGGGGTCTCATTTTTATTTTTTAGGCACCATTACAGGTTTGTGGACACCTTAAGGTGCTAAAACTGAATTAAAACCTCTAAGAAGACTCCATATTGAAAACAACACCTCTTAAGGAGTACAGTATATCAAGGGATGCAGTGAGTATATTGACCTCACAGGTGTTTCACTTTTTTTTTTACCTCAGACTGTGAAAATAAAAAATAAAAAAATTCCAAAAAAATACAGTTTAGCTGAAAATATTTCATGTCTACAAGGAATCCAGGAAAAAAAGCACCTCAAAATGTATTGCACAAATTCTGCCAAGTTCGTCGATATCCTATGTGTTGGTGTAAAGTGCTGTTTGGGTGCGTGGAAGGGCGTACAAAGGAGGGAGCGCTATTTGGCTTTTGAAATGCAGATTTAGTTGGGTGCCATGTGGTATTTTTAAAGCCTTCAAAGTACCAGAACAGGTGAAACCTTCCAGAAGTTTCCCCATTTTGGACTCGCCACCCCTCATGGATCTCATCTAGGAGTGTATTGTGCATTTTGGGCGCACAGGTGTTCCACAATTTTTTAGCACTGGGCTGTGAAAATGGCAAAGAAAAAAAGAAAAACAATTCCATCATTGTTTTTTCGGGCTTCAATTTTACAGAGTTTTTCTGTGTGGTATAAATGACCTGATCGCTTTACTATGTGCATCGGCACAATTACAACAATTACAACAATTTTAAATAGTTTTCTTTGTTTGGCTACATCAACACCAACACAATTGTGTTTTTATGTCGTCCTATATTAACAGCCATAAGTTTTTCATTGTTAACAGAGTTGTATAAGGGCTTGTTTTTGTGAATAGTTGTTTTCATTGGTACCATTATAGAGTTTATATGGTACTTTGATCGGTTTTTATCAAGGATTTTGAGAGGTCTGATGAACAAAATACAGCAATCCTGATAGTGTTTTTTGTTACAGCAGTCACCGTGCAGTATAAATGACATGTTAACTGTACTCAGCAGTTTGATACGATTACAATGATACCAAATTTACATTTTTTATGTTTTATTGCTTTTACACAACAAAAACATTTTTTAAATAAAAAAGAAAACATGTTTTTGCATGGCCATAACTTTTTGTGCACGAGTTTGTTTTTTGTGGATTGAGTTGAAGTTTTATTGAGGTCATATTTAGGGGACATGAATTTTTGATGTCCTTTTGATTTGTTTATGGGAGTCAGGCTGAAGAAAATACAACAATTCTGGAAGTGTTTTTTTATTTTTACAGCACTCACTGTGCAGTATAGATGCCATGCTAATTTTACATCATCGGGTCAATACAATTACGGCGATACCCAATTTCTATCATTTTGTATGTTGTACTGATATGGAAGTAGCCTCAAAGGGGATATTCTGTCCTTGTGGGGGTCCAAATTAGCTTAAAAATAACAAAGGGTGCACCGAGAAAGAACATCACAACATGCCTTGTTGCTGTGAAAGTGCTTTCTGCCTTTATTCACAAAATGGCAGCTTTTTATACTTTTGCAAATTAGTAGATAAGAAGCATCACATGTACCTGGCTGTGAGGGTCTATTGGCAAATCCTTATCTATAGACCCCTCCTCACAGCTCAGGAATGTTTGGACACAGGGTGTAACTTCTGAAGAGGTGCCATCATGGATTACAAGACGATCTCTACAAACTACTACAGGCGGACATTTTGTTAACATATTAGTGACGAGATATACAGACAGCTTTTACATGCTGTATTACATAGGTATGTGCCTACTATATATATATATGTATATGTGAGGTATATACTAACTAATACATTAAAATGGAGACACAAAGGATCACACATATATAACCTTTGTTCCCATCCACACCAGTAGCACTTAAAGTGTTTTTTTTGTGTAAAACAGTATTTCTGCATCTTTGTCTTCTGATAGCCATAACTTTTAACTTTTGTGCCATACATGGATCTGTGTAAGGGCTTGTTATTTGCGGGACAAACTGACGTTTTCATGGTATTGATTACTTTTTCCATTTTGGATGCAGAGGGCATTGTTTTTTTTTTTTGTTTTTTTGACTCAGCAATCTGTAGGTCGCTGTTACAATACATAGCAATACATAGCCACCAGTGTGCTGACAGCCTAGAAGACATGTTAGCCATGCTGCAGGGGTTGAGCGATGGAGACAGAGGGAGCACCCTCCTTCTTTCTTTCCCTCAACTGCCATGTTGGCAGCACATTCTCTGTCGACACAGGGAGACGTGCTACCAAGCATGCACACATTAAGTGGCTAGCTGCCACTTAAAGTGCTGCCTGCCTTAAAGAGAACCTGTCACATAGTTTTTACCCCCCTGGCTGAGGACAGAACAAGGTGGTGTCAGACCTGCTGTTTCCAGCGCTGTGTCCCTTATTCTGTAAGATGCTGTAGTTTTCGTGTATTTAATGCTGAAATCTGCAGTTTTCAGCCAGAAGAGTCATTCGAAGAGTCCTTCAGAGTGTCAGTTTTTTTCAAACCCTGCCCACCTGAGGCTTGCCCCGCCTACTTCAACTGACAAACCTATTACTTTGAATAAGTAGAAACATGTGAATAACTGTCAGTGGGCGGAGCTAGCCTTTGGTGGGTGGAGCTAACACCTGCTCATGAATAAGATTTGAGAGGTAAATGCTCTAAAACTGCTGCATCTTACAGAATAAGGGGCACAGTGCTGGCAACAGCAGGTCTGACACTAGTTTGTGCTGCCCTCAGCAAGGGGGGGCACAACCTATGTGACAGGTTCCCTTTAAAGGAATTTTCTGACTACAAATATTAGCTTTCAGCATGAAGGGACAGTTAAATACTTTTTCCAAATACATAGGTCAATAGATTTTACTTTAGTCATGAAATAATAGTGCACACAGTTTTCTATGGCTACCTGGATACCAGACGGACGTCTGTTATCTGATTAGCTGAGAGCAGGGAGTGACATCACCCCACTGACTGACTGAGATGGAAGTAAACTGATTTTATATAACAAGATTAGCTTTACTGAAACGCATAGCTTTATCTGTAATCTTGTTATAGATAATCTCCTGCACTGTCAGAGTAATGGTTTGCTGGAAGTTGAATATGCTAATCTGTGCTGTAGAACCACCCTGAGGAGACAGAGTAAGTGCAAAACTGCTAAAACTCAGAAAACCTATTTAAATGCAGTGTTTCCCAGATGGATTCAGGCAGCAGCAACTTTCATTAGCAGCAAAAAAAAAAAAAATGTATTTTAGGCAGGCGACACAGTGGTCTTTGCAGACACAGTGGGGCCGATTTATCAAGGTAGTTGTGCCAGAATTCTGGCTAAATTTGCGGCAAAAACAAGCTTTTCACCACATTTACTATGTGTTTTAGACCGTTTCAGGCGCTTCTACGCCTCGTCCGACAAAGGGGGTGTGGCTTCATAAAAAAGGTGTGGTTTTGCAGAAAGGGGCATGGCTTAAATGCACCAGAATCTGCAACCAAATTCTGGCATAAAAGTAAGCCAACTTAAAGATGGTGCAAACTAAAACTAGACAGTTCTAACCTGCGCCACATTTATCAACACTATGATAAATGTGGCGCATTGTAAGACTGTCTAGTCTAAGTTTACACTGTCTAAAAGTAAGACACTATTGATAAATCTGCCCCATTGTGTGTTTCGGGCAAAATTGCGATGTAGCCCTAGCCAAAGGTCAATTTATTGCTTATAGCAACCAGGTTCAGGCTGCCATTTTGCATTTCATGTAAGTGCTGATCCAACTAATGGGTATCAACTCTAAATTATTATTTATTTTAGAGCGCTATTAATTCCAGGGCGCTGTACATTGAAGGGGGTTACATACATAAGTCAAACAAGTACAATAGCGCCAATTTGTGACTAACAACTGGTACAGAGGAAAAGAGAACCCTGCCCGCGAAGGCTTACAATCTACAAGGAAGGGGGAAAGAGAAAGGAGGTGAGGGGCAGACATGTTTGTGGAGGGTGTAGTGACAGCGGGGTTATTGTAGGTTATACGAAGAGATGGGTTTTCAGGTTGCTTTTGAAGCTGGTGAAAGTGGAGGTGAGTCTGATGTGTTGGGGCATTGATTTCCAGAGTGTGGGGGAAGCATGAGAGAATTCTTGGAGACCGTTTTGTCAGCAGTTTGCAATTTTTGCTAAGGGGGCACAGTTATGTATAGGGTCAATGATACATTTAAAAGAAAAGAGAAGAGTTCTTCAGATCTGTGAACAGCTTCGAGCTAGTATTTCTCTATAACAAAAAGTGAAGTGAAGATTCACTTTTATAGATTAAGGTGGTTGTCTCACAATAGAATATACAGACATAATAGAGGGGGTCTTCCGCCTGTCCCTTAGTGCCTATTAACCTAAGTGCCACAATTTTTTTTATTTTTATTTTGTTCGTCTTTTCATTTACATGGGCAATAGCTTTTTTATTTTTCTATAGACATAGTCATATGAGGGTTTGTTTTTTTGGCAGAACTTCTATTTTTTAATGATGATTCAATTGGGGTACATATTAGTTATTGATTAACGTCTATTAACTTTTTCTGGGAGGAACAGAAAAAAATGTTATCTGTTATTTATTTATTTTAAATTAATGGCAAAATACTGTGATAGCTTTATTCTGTGAGTCAGTATGATTATGGCAATGCCAAAGTTATATAGTTTATTTTTTTTAACTTTACGGCCTTTATTGGCCTGCTTTTAAGCGCGTTTTGCGTTGAAGAACGACCTAAAAACAGCCTCAAAAAAGCTTCAAATCTTCCTTCATTGGCTATAATGTAAAATACACCTTGTTATCCACATAAAGCTTATTTCACAAGTGTAATTACGAGCCGTTTTTGGTCACAATTACGGTCGTAAAAATAAGTGACACGTTAATTCTTGAGGCATTTTTTCACTCGTAAAATCACCATAGGAAACAATGGGGATAGGATTTTTCAAAATACGCTTCAAAATAGGCCTCCAATCAGGCGTTTTTTTGAAGCAGATTTGGAAGCTGATTTTGACGCGTAAATTTACACTATAAAAAACGCTGTGTGAACATACCCTTAGCATTTTTATTTTTCTATTGACAGAGCTGTGTGAGGGCTTATTTTTTGGGCGACATGTTGTTTTGCCATGTTGTTTTGCCAAGTTTTTCAATACAGGTTTTAGGTACAGCTTTAAAGAACGCAATTTTATTTAACATAGGACTCAATTATGATCAAATGATAACATAAAAGTGAGATGATAAACTGATTACAGGAAATAGTGTGACATTGGGTACAAGTTTGCTAAATATGTATTTACAAAGATTAAATACTCACTTCACCTGAGAGCTGACTTCACCTGTCCTTATGACTTCAACCAGAGAGGCCTAATGGCGAGAACAGGGAACTCCAGGGACCATCACCAATGTTGAGTGTCCTCAACAATGGGAACTCAAGAGCCTCTGACATCACCACAAACCATCCTGGTTTTATAAGACTTAAACAAAAAAAATAGCAGACACGACCTATGCATTGTGTAAGCTTACAATTAGAGATGGGCAAATTTCCCGAAATTCGGTTCGTTCACTTCGCCGGATTTCTCGGCAAAAAATAACTTCGTTCCGAATTACTTCGGGATGAATCACGTTAAAAAACAGCTATTTCCAGGCTGCACAGAGCCTGCAGGGTGCTGTAGAACGTTGTGCCAGAGGGAGCTTGGTTTGGTCTTCATACAATGTTGTGTTTTAGTATGACCCACATGACTGCCGCCGCTCTTAGAATCGCTTCACTATAAAATTCCCTGGGCACTTAAGAGGGCAAAACTGACCAAAAAACTCAAGCGGGAATGTAGCCTGATAAAGTCATGCCAGCGAAAGCTGGAAAAAAACAAGCTGAGAGCTCAGGTGGCAACATTAGTGACAGAGTGTGGAGGTGACGGCGGCAGCCACAGCAGCATGAGGTCAGGCAGTGGCACAATGACATTCTGGAGGTGGCAAAACAGGAGGAAGCCACAGAATGGCACAATGACTGAGAGCGGAGGTCACGGCGGCAGCAGCATGAGGTCAGGCAGTGGCACAATGACATTCTGGAGGTGGCAAAAACAGGAGTAGGCCACAGAGTGGCACAATGACAGAGAGTGGAGGTGACGGCGGCAGCAGCATGAGGTCACACAGTGGCACAATCACATTCTGGAGGTGGCAAAAACAGGAGTAGGCCACAGAGTGGCACAATGACAGAGAGTGGAGGTGACGGCGGCAGCAGCATGAGGTCACACAGTGGCACAATCACATTCTGGAGGTGGCAGAAACAGGAATAGGCCACAGAGTGCAACAATGACACAGTGTCTAGGTCACGGCAGCAGCCACAGCAGCAGCATGAGGTCAGACAGGGGCACAATGACATTCTGGAGGTGGCAAAAACAGGAATAGGCCACAGATTGGCACAATGACAGAGAGTGGAGGTGACGGCAGCAGCATCAGCAGCAGCATGAGGTCATGAAGTGGCACAATGACAGAGTGTGGAGGTGGGTGGCAATACCGGTCCCTGGTAAAGATGGTTAAACTGTCAGCAGATGTGTGGCATCAGGTGGGTGGCGGCATCAGAAAAGTGGCTGAGGCAGGTAGTTTGAACCCAGACATTTCTCACAATTTGGGTGAGGCGTCATGGCTGATGTAGTCTGACGCCTAAGGCATTGGTGTGTGAAAATCCTGGCCGATCCAAGCCTGATTAATCTTGACAAAGGTCAGTCGTTCCACATTTCCCATGGACAAGCGGGTTCTCCTGGGGGTAACGATGGCCCCCGCTGCACTGACCACCCGCTCTGATGCCACACTACTGGCCGGGCAGGACAGCTTCTCCACTGCAAACTCGGCAAGTTGCGGCCACACATCCAGTTTGGCTGCCCAGTAGTCCAGCGGATCTTCTAACTGGGGTGGCAGAGTGCTGTCCAAGTAGGCCACCACCTGTTGGTTCAGGGACTGCTCCAGGTCCTGCTGCTGCTGCTGCTGGCGACTGCCCTCCTCACTAGGCGGGTGAAGGAAACTGCTCATCAGTGACTCCAGACTTAGGTTGCTGCTGATGGAGCTGGTACTGCTCCTACTCTCCCACCTTCCCCCAGCAGCCACGGCAGTAGTACGTTAGCGCTGAAGAACCTCCCGGTCAGACCTGTCAGAGGAGCGATGATGCCGCACATAGGCAGCGGCCAACTGACTACGGAGGATTTTCCTATAGAAATTTGAGTTTGTCCTCCCTCTCAATAGCTGGGAAAAAGGCTCCCATTTTGGACCGGTAGCGAGGGTCCAATAGGGTGGAGAGCCAGAAGTCATCCCTCTGCCGGATGCTGACTATTCGGCTGTCACTAGCCAGGCAAATCAGCATGCTGCGGGCCATCTGCACAAGTGCCTCCGAGGGGCTCCCTGTCTCCATCTCCACTGTATACTGCCACGGTGCTTGCGGGTCATCTGCCTCGTCTTCCTCATCTCCATCTACCTCCTCCATCTGCTCCTGCTCCTCCTCTCTTGTCACTTGGGTAGAAAATCCACTGATTTCACCAGACAATGCTTCTGCTCCAATGTCCTCCTCCTCCTCCATTTCAGTCCCCAGCGGACTCATGTGGCCGCGAGATGTAGTCGCCACATCTCCAGTCCCCTGCCCAGACAGATTTTTCAGCATCTGTTCCAGGACATGAAGCAGTGGAATGACGTTATTCATCCCGTAGTCCTGGCGACTGACAAATATCGTGGCCTCCTCGAAAGGCCTCAAGAAACGGCAGGTGTCATGCATGAGCTGCCACTGGCTGACATCACAGTTAAACAGGGGAGAACTCCTGTCCGCCTGGATCATCAAAAAATCGTTAATGGCCTTTCTCTGTTCATACAGTTGGTCCAACATGTGCAGGCTGGAATTCCAACGGGTGGAAACATCGCATATCAGAGTGTGTTGGGGGAGGCCGTTCTGCCGCTGCAACTCGAGGAGGGTGTTCCTGGCTTTGTACGAAAGGATAAAGTGCATGCACAGTTTCCTGGCCATTTTCAGAATCTTCTGAAGATCTGTGGAAGACTTCAGGAACCTTTTCACAACCAGATTGAACACGTGCGCCATGCAGGGCGCATGGACCATCCCTCCTCGGTGCAGCGCGGACACCATGTTCCTCCCATTGTCCGTCACCATGGTTCCGATTTGCAGTTGGCGCGGAGAAAGCCACACATCGATTTCTTGCTGCATGACGCGGAGCAGTTCCTCCCCTGTGTGACTTCGTTTGCCGAGGCAAGCCTGGTGTAGAACTGCGTGACACCGCTGTGCCCTACACATGTGGTATGATGGAGCAGTACTTGTGGAGGCTGAGATGGTGGTGGTGGTGGTGGAGGAGGAGGCGGACATTGGCGCAGGAGCCACGGTTTGAAAACATGGAGGAGAAAGCGGCGTCTCCTGTCCAAGTTGTTGGTGTGCCTGGGCAGGAAGCACATTCACCCAGTGGGCCGTAAAGGACATGTACTGGCCCTGACCGTAGTTACAGCTCCAGACGTCCGCGCTGCCGTGCACCTTGGAACAAACCGATAAGCTCAAGGACTGGCCCACTTTCTGTTCTACATATTTACGAAGTGCTGGTACTGCCTTTTGGAAAAGAAATTACGGCTTGGAACTCTCCATCTCGGCTCGGCACAAGCCATTAGTTCTCTGAACGGTGCAGAGTCCACCATTTGGAAAGGGAGGGACTGCAGTACCAACAACTTGGACAGGAGCATGGTCAGCTGCTGCACCTTAGATGGTTGGACGCATACTGTTGTTTCTTTGCAATCGCCTCGCTGAACGACTGCTGGCACCATAAATAGCGAGAATCAGGAGCATCTGGACCGGGAGATGTTGTCATAGAGAAACAGCTCCCTTTTTCAGAGGTGGTGGAGCCTTGTCTGGCTGCAATGGCTTGCGTGACTCTGGCCGGTGCTTCTGCTGCGGCGACAGGATGGACCTCCACATCTGAGCCACATTTCTCCCAGGCCACCGGATGGTGACGCTGCATGTGTTAACGCAGGGCCGTGGTGCCAATGTTAGCTCCCTGGCCACGCTTCACTTTCTGCCCACAGATTATATATATACCCATATTCGGCTCCTCCGGTGTCTTAGCAAAGAACTGCCACACCGCCCAGTAGCTGATTTTACCACCACCGCTCCGCACTGAGTGACTACTACCGCCGCTGCCTCACTGAGCCCCTGTGCCGCTACTTTCTTGGACCTGCGAAGCTGGTTTTCTACCCCGTGGCCGCTTGTCTCCCGACCTCGCACTGCTGCTATCCTGCTGACTCACGGCCACACAACCCACTTGCTGGCTGCGCCGCTGCCTGACACGCAAGCTGACGCCCTCTTCTCCTGACGATGATGAAGCCCTTGCTTCACCCGGCTCCCAAGTGCGGTCGGCTACATCATCATCTATTTGTGTTTCATCGTCACTGCTGTCCTCATCACCGGTCTTGGTATGCCGAGGCTGACCCCTCACAACATGACCTCCCATGCCACTCTCAACATCTATACTTTGCCGCCTACTGCAAGAAGCAGGGGATATTGGCCCCATTTCTTCGCTGCCAAGTAGCTGCTGACTGCCCTCCTCAAATTGTTCATCCTCGCTATATAGTGGCGCTGAGCCCAGACCACATAGTAGATCTCTGGCTGAGGGAACCGGATGGGACAGAGGCGGGCTGAGGACAGGTGAGGGCCGCTGACCCGCTCCCGGGCCATGCCAACTTAGGGTTGTGTCTGACGTTCCCACCGACTCTTGGCTGGGGTTGTCAGATGTCATCTGGGAGGAAGTGGATGACCTAGTCAACCAATCAAGAACCCTTGGGTTGCTGAACAACACACGGCCGCTAGATGACAGCGGCAGTTCTGGCCTCACCGAGTGACCCCTGCTGCGACGTCCCCTTGCTGTGCTGCGACCTGGGCCTGTTCCAGGAATGTTTGTGCCACTGCCACTCGCAGGTGCAGAGCCTGCCACCTCTCTATCTGACATATTGTTTGTTCTAAAATGTACAGACACTGTTTGATGAAGATATCTGTATATGATAAATATACACCCTGTATTTGACTCCAAATGAACCCAGTAACAAGCTTGGGTAACCCTTGGATATAAATTGTGCTCCACAAATGGCCAGGAAAAATTGACTTGTATGTGCCGTTTAAAAACTCTGTGTATTTTACTGAATGTAAAGGCTTAATTAACCTTCGGATATGAATTATGCTACAGAATTTCTTCTGTGGCGGTGAAAAAGAAAGTTTCTTTTACTGAGTGCAACTGCAGAAAAATACTCAGTTAACCCTTGGATGTAAATTGCTGCAAAAGATTGAGCCACCACAAACTACTAGCTTTGTAGCGTGTTACAATGCCGGTGTTTTTTTACGCTACACAACAAGAGATAAAAGTTGAATTAACCTTTGCTTGTGAATTAGCTACAGGAAAAATGTATTTATATTATTTTGGCGGTGAAAATGACGGTTTCTTGGAGTCACCACAGCTGAAAAACAACGCTTAATTAACCCCTGGATGTAAATTGCGCCAAAGAATTGAGCCACCACAAACTACTAGCTTTGTAGCGTGTTACAATGCCGTGTTTTTTACGCTACACAACAAGAGATAAAATTGTAATTAACCTTTGCTTGTGAATTAGGCTACAGGAAAAATGTATATATTTTGGCGGTGAAAAAGACGGTTTCTTGAAGTCACCACAGCTAAAAAACAACGCTTAATTAACCCCTGGATGTAAATTGCGCCAAACAATTGAGCCACCACAAACTACTAGCTTTGTAGCGTGTTACAATGCCGTGTTTTTTACGCTACACAACAAGAGATAAAATTGTAATTAACCTTTGCTTGTGAATTAGGCTACAGGAAAAATGTATATATTTTGGCAGTGAAAATGACGGTTTCTTGGAGTCACCACAGCTGAAAAACAACGCTTAATTAACCCCTGGATGTAAATTGCGCCAAAGAATTGAGCAGCCAAAAATGAAGTGGTATTTGTATTGTAAAAATGCTGTTTCTTTAAATGAATACAACAGGAACTGGCTTAGATCCCCCTTGGATATTCAATGTGCTGTGAGCAGATAGGATTTAAATGTATATGCAGCTGCAGTGGACGCACACTGGATTTCAGATCCAATACCCAAAAAAATCAGAAATAGAACGTTAAGAGAAGCAGTCTCTGAGACAAGCTGAGACACCCCACAAAAATCGCTGTATAAAAATCAGTTCTTCAGTAACAATCAGCCGCGGCAGCACCTTCCCTGATCAGTACAGTGAGAGGAGTGTGAGCTCCCGCGTCGCGCCCGGACTTATATAGTGCGGTGACGTCACAGAATCCCGCCGGTCTCTGATTGGCTTCATCTCTGCACATGTCATGCAGGCTATGCCCTTCTTCCTCCCAGAGTGCTTTGCCCCATGTAACGCCATGTGCTCGCAGCCATTTTATCAATCAAAAGCACACTTCGTTCACCCGAAGTACCCCAAACTTCGACTTCGTTCAGAACCGAAGTTTTCCTGAAATTCTAAACGAATTCCACTTCGTTAGAATTAATTCGCCCATCTCTACTTACAATGCACAGAGATCTTTTGTCCATGCTATCCTGAATCATGGAGTGGCCGGCCCCAGGACCCAGACAACATACACAAAATAACTCCTAGACCAGATGATAAGCAGCTCCCCTGGATTGTAAATTGACCTAAGTGAAGTGTTCATGCTCATGGCATAAATCAAGCCTAGCAGCAGAGGTATTCAAACTGGTGTAATTGTCGCTTAAGATAAAATAAGTGAATAAGATTAATATACAAGAAATGGAAATTAGGACATCAAATAGTCACATATTTCACTAGCACTACACATGTATGAACAGAGCTGCGCCAGAAGTCTGGCGTCTTTTCAGCCCAAAAACTAGTGCAGCCCCATTCACTCTTTTTTTAAACAGGCACAATCCAATATCAGGCGCATTACAGAGCGCCCGGGGCACTTTGTAATGAGCCTGAGATGGGGGTCGTGCTGGAGGCGTCGCACTGCAACTGTACGAAGCTACACATTAATAGCTTCAGGACAGCAAATCCAGATGCATTACTGCTGGAACAGGTAGAGCACTCTAAAAGTGGTTTACTTGAGCCTGAAGTGTCGCTTTGTACCTAGAAAGCACTAAATCTATGACCCACACTAGAACAGGTTCACAGATTCAGGCACATTCTATACTACTAATGGGTGCAAAAAAATGGCGCCTTTGCACCAAAAGTCGATTTTGTCGCCCTTAGTTTTTATTGTTACCATTTTGGTTATACATAAGACTTTTTGATTGCTTTTTATTACTTTTTTTGGCAAGAAAATAAATAATTTTGGCACTTTTATATTAGATAACCAAATTACAGTTTGGGTTGTTTGCAGAGATACCGATAATCCATATTTTTTTTTTATTTTTTTTTCATAAATAGGGATTTTATGAAAAATGTAAATATCTTAGATCTGGATTTTTTTTTTCTTTTATGTCTTTTTCTGCAATCATTTGATTGATAGTGTAATACACTGCATTACTAATGTTGTACATGATAATATGCCTGTTATTGTAAAACTGCCAGGCATCCTATTGGACTCTACTGTATATCTGGCAGAGTCTAATAGGCGCACACTGACAGCAAACCTGAGAACTTTCATTAGGCCATCTGCTACAATTAACTCATTGCAGGAGGTGCCAGTAGGGTGACAGAGGAAACCACCTTCCTCTAAAATCAATTGGATGGCGTGGTCACTATGCATCACAGAATCTAACAGGTTAAACAGCACGGATTGAGGTTTTTCTAATCCTAGCCATATAAGCAGGGTCTGCCAACAGACATCTGAGCCCCTGTTTCAACCAGCACAAGACACTCATACCAGCTTTATTCTTCCTCGCCCTCTTGAATGGTGTGCATCAGCTCCTCATGTCGCTATAGCTACAGACCTGTTTGATGTCTCCTGGTAGGCTGCCAGCACTGGTTGCTATAGCTACAGACCTGGCTTCTACTACAGCCTAGTGGAAGCCAGTAAACACGCCCCTGAATTCAAAATGAAAGCAAGAAAACAGGACTGAGGTAAGGTGAATCAATGTAGTGAGACAACCCCTTTAATGATGTAGATGGTTGTTTGCCACTTGTTCAAAGTATTAATGGGGCTTACTTCTGACAGAGCGGGAATGTGTGAACCTGTTCTACTGCGGGACGTAGATTTGCTGCATTCTAGTTCCTCTACAACAACTCAGGCTCAGGTAAACTACTTTTAACTTGGTCTTGCTGTTCCAGCAGTAATGCGCCAATTTTGCTTTCCTACAGTCATAAATGTGTAGAATCATACGGTTGTGGTGCTACATGCCGCCAGAACACCTCTACATCTTAGGTGCATTACAAAGTGTTGCCTAATTTTGGAGTGCGCCTGCTTATACATCTAGAGCAGTGATTTTCAACCTTTTTTGAGCCGCGGCACACTTTTTACACTTAAAAAATCCCGGGGCACACCACCAACCAAAATGGCACAAAATGACACTAAAACAGTACATATTATACATATAGTTAATAATATCGATTCTAGCCAGAGATGCCCACCCCTGTAGCCAATGTGCCTCCATTGTAGCCAATGATGCCCTCCTTGTAGCCAGTGATGCCCCCCTTGGAGCCAGTGTGCCCCCCTTGTAGCCAGTGTGCCCCCTTGTAGCCAGTGTGCCCCCCTTGTAGCCAGTGGGCCCCTTTGTAACCAGTGTGCCCCCCTTGTAGCCTGTGTGCCCCCCTTGTAGCCAGTGTGTCCCCATTGTAGCCAGTGTGCCCCTCTTGTAGCCAGGATGCCCCTCTTGTAGCCAGTGTCGCCCCATTGTAGCCAGTGTGCCCCCCTTGTAGCCAGTGTGCCCCCCTTGTAGCCAGGATGCCCCCATTGTAGCCAGTGTGCCCCACTTGTAGCCAGTGATGCCCCCTGTAAGTGATTATAAAATAACAAAAGATTACTCACCAGGGTCCGCGCGTCCCGGTCCGGAGCTACTCAGCAGTGGGAGCTGCAGAGCGGTGTAAGCAGTCATCACGCTGCTTACGCTGCACGCAGCTCCCAGGGGTCTCATCGGCGGCAGAGCTGCCAGCCGAGGAGACCCAGCGTCACAGGGGGCGCGGTGAGAGCTGTGCGCCCCCTGTGACGCTAATACAGGGGAGGAGTCAGGAGAGGAACGATCCGTCCCGCCTCCTCCCTGCAGCTGCTGGCTCTGCGCAGCTGTTATAAAACAGTCGCGCAGAGTCAGGGGCGCTCCTCCGGGCGGGCAGGGCGGCCGCGACGCCCCCCGCGGGTGAGCGGAGCCTCGGCGCCCCGGGCGACCGCACGCCCTGCCCGCCCCTAGGAACGGCCCTGAACAAAACACAGGGCGCACCATAGTTTGGGGAACTTTCCCCGCGGCACACCCGACCATGTGTGACGGCACACTAGTGTGCCGCGGTACACTGGTTGAAAATCACTGATCTAGAGAACAGGGCTGCGCCAGATTTTGGGGTGAAAGGACACCAGAATATGGACACAGGCCCGTACATATATGTTGCCCTTAGTTTCCTTTTTTTTTTTTTTTTTGGCATATTATTATCATGTCTACTGATTCTTTGATTTACATAATTCCAAGACTTTTTCTTTCCAAGTGTTTGTTTTCTATGTATATATGTACACACACAGATGGTGGAATAAATATTGAACAAATCACCACTTTTCTTAGAAAATATATTTATAAAGATGCCATTGACATGAAATTCTCACCAGATGTCGGTAATAACCCATCCAATCCACACAGCCATAGAAATCAAACCATAGATGTCCATAAATCACGTTATATATAATAATGAGAAATGACACGGGGAAAAAATATTGAACACGCTTACTGAAATTTATTTAATACTTTGTACAAAAGCCTTTGTTGGTGATGGCAGCTTCAAGACGCCTCCTGTATGGAGAAACTAGTCACATGCATTGCTCTAGTGGAATTTTGGACATTTTTTACACAAACAATCTCCAAATCATAAAGTTTCTGTGGGCTCCTTCTATGAACTCTGAGCTTTAATTCCTTCCATGGATTTTCTATTGGATTCAGGTCAGGTGATTGGCTGGACCATTCTAGCAGCTTTAGAATTGAGAGTTTCCTTGTCTGTGTGCTTGGGACCATTGTATCTCTAAATGTCTACCTATTTCATCATCATCCTGGTAGATGGCAGCAGATTTTTATCATGAATGTATTGGTAAATATGTCCATTCATCCTTTTCTCAATAAAATGAAGCTTGCCAGTGCCCCATACCATGATGTTCCCACCTCCAAACTTTACTGTTGGTATGTTGTTTTTGGGAGATATGTAGTGCCTTTTGGTCTCCAGACATTGTGTGTATTATGACATTCAACTATATCAATTTTGGTCTAATCTGACCAAAATTCTGACCATATTCTTCCAGCATTTCAAAGACTTGTCTAAATGTTCTTGAGCAAACATTAAACGCACTTGAACATGCTTTTTGTTAAGCAAAGGAGTCTTGAGTGGTGAGCGTGCATACAGGCCATGGAGGGTGAGTGCATTACTTATTGTTTTCTTTGACACAACTGTACCTGCAGATTCCAGGCCTTTCTGTAGCTCTCCACAGGTTGTCCTTGGCTCTTGGACAACTCTTCTGATAATTCTTTTCACTCTTTTGTCTGAAATCTTGTGGGAAGCACCTGGTCGTACCTGGTTTATGGTGAATCGATGTTCTTTCCATTTCCAGATTATAGTCCCAACAGTACTCACTGTAACCTTCAGTAGTTTAGAAATTCTTCAGTAACCAATGCCACCAGTATATTTTGCAACAATAAGGTTAAAAAGGTCTTGAGACAGCTCACTGGTTTTAACTGTCATGGGTAGTTTCTTGTGTGGCACCTTGTTAATGAGACAACTTTTTTGGCCATCCTTTGAAAAGGCTGATATTATTTTTCACTAAGTGGCAGGATTGCTTTCTAATAACTGATTTCAGCTAGTGTCATGACTTTCTTCACTTTCTGCACCTTTCTTTCTTCATGTGTTAAATCCTTTTTATCCTGTGTCATTTCTCATTATTACACAGTTAAAGTTAAAGGGGTTATCTCACTACAAAGATTGTTTTTTATGTTAAAGATCTTGCAGAAACAAGTCACTTTGCAATATTTGTCCATTAACAGTGTCCTAGCTATTGCTAGATATCCCCTCTTGTATGGGCTGCATCAGTTTATTAGGTTGCTATAGCTACAGACCTGTTCGATCTCTCCTGATAGGCTGCAAGCACTGGTTGCTATAGCTACAGACCTGGTGTCCACAGTAGCTCATCATTACAGGCCAGTTGTAGCCAGTAAACACACCCCTGAATTTAAAAATGATACCGAGAAACCAGGACTGAGGTAAGATGAATCGATGTAGTGAGACAAACCCTTTAAGTTAAACTATGGACATCTATGGTTTGATTTCTTTGTCTGTGTGGATTGGATGAGTTATCAACATCTGATGAGCATTTCATGTCAATAGCACCTTTATAAATAGATTTACCTGGTGAAAAATGGTTAGACTTTCAATACTCATTTTCCCCACTGTATATATTTAATAGAAACGTGAAGGGGTTTCTGTTATAAATGTAAATGCTGTAAATGTACCGCATAGCAAGCATGTGGTCTCAGAAGCAGAACCCCTTCTCCTTCCCCAATTGCAGCAGGGAAGTGGCTGTATGTTACACCTGGGGAACTGCACTAAGTGTCGGGACCAAAGTTTTTTCTGATCCTGGTTGTTAAACCACTTAGATGTCACAGTCAAATGCAAAGGCACAACCAAGGGTTTTGAAAGAGGGCAGCTGCTCCTTCTCTCGCATCGGCTTTCGGGTTCTCTGTGACATCATCCCTCCACCTGATCTCTCTATCACAGTCAATGGCTACACTCTCTCACCAGCTCCACAAGTCTGCTGCCTTGGGATAACCCTTGACTCCAATCTGTCCTTCAAACTGCACATCCAAACCCTCACCTCCACCTGCCGCCTCCACCTGAAAAATATCTCCCGTATCCGTTCATTCCTTAACTTCGAAAGCACAAAAATGCTCGTCCATGCCCTCGTCATCTCACGCCTAGACTATTGCAACATCCTTCTCTGCGGCCTCCCAGCTAGCACCCTCGCTCCCCTCCAATCCATCCTTAACTCTGCTGCCCGTCTGATTCACCTCTCTCCTCGATACTCCTCTGCCACTCCCCTCTGCCAATCCCTTCACTGGCTTCCCATTGCCCAGCGAATCCAGTTCAAGTTAGCAACCTTGACCTACAAGGCTCTCCATGACCTCTCCCTTCCATACATATCTGCCTTAATCTCTAGATACCTCCCCTCACGCAATCTCCGCTCCTCACAGGACCTTCTTCTCTGCTCTCCCCTTATCAGCTCCTCCCACAACCGTCTCCAAGACTTCTCCCGTGCTTCACCCACACTCTGGAACTCACTGCCCCAACACCTCAGACTCTCCCCCACTCTCACCAGCCTCAAAAGCAGCCTGAAAACCCATCTCTTCAGGATTGCCTACAACCAACAATAACCCTGCTGTCACTACACTATCCACAACCATGTCTGCCCCTCACCTTGTCTCTTCCCACCTTCCTTTTAGAGTGTAAGCCCTCACGGGCAGGGACCTCTCTCCTTCTGTACCAGTTGTTAGTTAGTAACTTGTCACCTTGTACTTGTTTGACCTATGTTATGTATGAAACCTGAATGTACAGCGCTCTGGAACCAAGGGCGCTCAAAAAATAAATAATAATAATAATAATAATCATCAAGCCAGGCCATGCCCTCAGACATCACATGCTATGGTGACTGTCAGTTGTATAATCCATTGTAGTACAGTCATGTACTGCAGTATATTATATTGGCAATCAAGTGATTGCTGAGTCTAGTTAAAGAACCAATAACTTAAAGGAAAAATACAGTTAAAGGGGTTGTCTCGCTACAATGATTGGGTTTTAATTAAAAGATCTTAAAAAACAAGCAGCTTTGCAATATATGTTCATTACAAATGTCCTACTGATTTTGAGCTAGCCCTGTTCATAGGAGTGCATCAGCTTCTCAAATTTCTATAGCAGCCGACCTGTTGATCCTTATCTTACTGGCTGTCAGGTCTGAATGACTCATCACCTTTGAAGACAGGTCGGAGCAGAGAGCCCCTCCCGCACAGAATGCTTCTGTAGTGGAGGGAGAAGGGAGGACTCTGGCTTCTATGTCCGTGCTGCCTGGATTAACCCTGTGTGTGCCTGCTTCCTCCTGCTCTCTACACAGATTGAGCAGAGATTAGGCTGATCAATAGATGTGACAGCAGTGACCCTGTTTGTTACTATAATCATGATGTCTGTGGAGCTGTAACTATAATAATACTATACAGATTGTGAACAGTTCATACTGTGCTGTACTAGGGACACATCCTGAGTAACACTTTGCAGCTTCCCTGCCTCTGTTCTGAGAGGGTTTGTTTGTTGTTGCTGGAGATGTGGAGATATGTAAGCTAAGCAGAGGGTATAGGAACACTTGCAGCCCCTCTGTTCTGCTATTAGCAATCATAGACCTCTCTAGGCAGGCACACCCAGGGTTAACTCTGGCAGCAATCCCCCTGCTGTATTGAAGTTACTGGGGGATAGCTGCCTGTGTGCTGAGGGGAGGGGGGAAGAGGGAGGGGGGAAGAGGCAGAGAAGCTAGCACGCCCCTCAATTCAACTCCCATTCACAGACAGAGGCTGAAAGCTATTAATGAGACAACTCCTTTAAGCACACACTACCCCTTTCCTATTACAATTGCAAATCACTCAAAAAAGTTCTAATGAAGTGCACAGATTTGGTAACAGCATGTGAGCAATGACCAGGGCTATAAAACTATCAAATTATTTAATCCGCATAATGAACTCCATAAAAAAAAAAACTAAAAAATAATGCCAAAATTGCTATTTCTGTTCATCCTGCTGCACGTAAGATGGAATAAAAAGTAGTCATATAAACTACAAAGTGGTACCAATAAATACATCAGTTCAGCCCACAAAAAAAGCCATTGCACAGCTCTGTACACAGAAAAATAAAAAAAATCATGACTTCTAGAACATAGCGATGAATAAACATTATGTACAAATATATAAACTGGGTATCGTTGTAATTGTGTTGACTCACATAGTAAAACTAGCATGGTATTTATCCTGCGCTGTGATTGCTTTAAAAAATATTTTTATATTTTGTTCATCCTAGCTACTTAAAGAACATATTAAAAAGCAGACTAAAAGTCATGTGCCCTCCAGAGTGGTTCTGATGAACATGTCACGTTAGAGCTGTCTAGTCTGACTTTACACCTTTTGTAAATTGGCTTACTTTATGCTACCAACTATGCCAAAATGTTACCGCAATTTTTTGCCGCACAGTGTTGCATGTTAAACTGCTCCTCTTTTACATACAGTAGGCCACAGAAGTGTCTAGAAACTGTCTAAAACACAATATAAATGGGGTGTAAAGCATGTACAACATTATTTTTGCCACAAATTACACCAGAATTTTGGCGCAGTTACCTTGTGCCTCACTGCGTCATGAGAAAACAGGTAGGTAAAATAAAAAAAAGGTGATTGACAGATAAAGTGTCACATATTTGAAAAATAGGGCTGTGTCAAGAAAGTCAAAACTGGCAGTGGCGGGGTTAAAGAGAGGGGTTTCCATTGTAAGCACCTAGTACAGGTCAAGGCAATTCACTGCAGTCAGGTACAGTAATCTTAAATCTCCTAGGGGAAATTAGAAATTTTCAGGCTGCTCTGTCTGATTTTCCAATTCATTGGCTGTGTTAATAGGAACATTTTTATGCAACTCTAATATTTTATGTAAAATGCTCCTAAAGCAAGTCTGCAATGCATATGCATAGTGTTTTTCAGTCCATCCAATCTCCGGGTATTATTCAAGCTCCTTTTGGGAAAAAATAAGCACAGATGACAATGAAGATGTAGAAATAGTGGCAGAGAGGATGTGTTTAACTGTCTCATTATGAAACAATATCACGGCGAGTTCATTCATTCCTTTAATAGTCTTGGTTTGTGTCCCTCAATCCGAGCAGCTTTGTTTTATATCCACAATGTTTTCCTCTTATGAACTACACAGTGTGAAAAAAGTTCTACAAATGTAACATAACTTTGCATAACTTTTCTCCTGGAAGCAGATCAAGTGTTTGCAGCTCCGTTATTTTCAGTGGAAGAAACTGTTCAAAAGTTTCTGAGTTTTGGTAAAACCCATCCAGTGTATTACACATTGAACGTTCTGGGACTCTGTGCTGCCTCATAATTTCTGCCCAAATGGCGCTTTGTTACTTCTCCCGGGATTTATGTCTAAAGCTTCATTTTTTCTAGATCTGAGAACCAGCTGTGTTATGGATGTTTTCCCTTCCTGGCATATGTTCTCTTTTTTTCTTGAGGGTATGAAGCTGCTGCAGACACAAGTGCCCATTCTTCTAGTGTCACAACAGAAACCTCTGTGTTAAGGGGAATGTAAGGCCAAGGAGGATGACCCATAATTCTCTTAGTCTTGGAATTTCTGCATTTTTTCCCGTAACTTTTGGAAACATTTTTGGAAATGTCATACAGGCTTTATTTAAGAAACACTGGTGTGTGTGTAGTTAGATATGATTTTGATAACATATTTGTAGCACAGTCTTAACAATCGCTCATTATTACAATATTAACGCATGGCATTGTCCTGATAACCAGACAATCCACTTACAATACTTCTCATGGTAATTAATTGTACAGATAGAATTGTTGGTTTTTAACCTGCATCGTTACTGAATCCTTATTTTCTTTTGGACGTTTACATTTACTTGACTGGACGTGCACCCAACATTTGCCTTTATCAGCTGTCGATTTGTGTGCACTTGCTTATGGCTACTAAATGATATTGTGTTTATAATAAATGAGAAAAAACAACAAAAAACAGAACTTGTCATTTAGTTATGTGCATGAGTGTATAATCTGATTTACGTGTAACACAGTGGGACAGATTTACTAAAACATTCGAAAATTAGACTAGTCAGACAATTTGAGTGGCTCATGTAGTTTGATAAATTTGGCCCATCTATGGACACTATTGAATAAATTAATATCGCCTATTAGTTGGCTTTGTTTCATCCATAAATTGCCCGTTTCTGATAAACCACATCTCTTTAGTTCTACTCTGCTAAACTGATTTCTAAAACAAGTAATATATCTGGTGCAGAGCAAAGGTGACAGTTTTTTGGTAAATTGCAACAACAATTCTGGCACAATTACATGAGTAAATTTTCCCCAATATGTACAGAATTCTGAAGTACAGCTGCAGCTATTCTTATCCTGTGTAAATACTTGCCCTAGTCTCTATATTGTAGATTTGACTTGGCATTTTAATAAGTACCCATACTTAATAGCATGTAGAACTCCCTTTGGTTCTGATGGTGATCCACACTGCTACAATTTGCTAGCCACATGTGCCTCCTGAGCAACTAATTGAGAATCACTGATATACAACCTGTTTCACAGTTGAAAGAACATATTTGCTAAGCTTGGAATCTGGAATGTTTATAACCCCACCACTGAAAGAATTCCGAGAAGGGTCCAAAACACCCACCTATAGATTGCATAAATCCCGCTCTTTTATGTTCCAATTTCCAGGACAAATTGTAACTATGCAAAAATCTTACTGCAACATAGATATTTTGTAGCCAAAGTATTAACTATCCTGTATCACAGAAGTATTAAGTCCCAAGCTAATATTTAACTTTTTATAGAATATCTTAAAACCATTATGATTGAAGAAAATACTAGAACCAATAAGCGCAAATGTATTAAAAAAAAAAATCGATCTTACCATCCAATGGAAATCAAGCAATGGGTAACCCCCTTAACAATGGAATAGTATGTGGGATAAACACAACATAGTAGTATAGAAAGCGGTAACTAAGAAGGTAACCAATAATTCCAGTATGGAATTATTCTTCCACAAGTCCACAGAGGTCGAACTCACCATTTTTCTTGTTGTTCGTAATTCCTTTCACCTCATATGTAACTGTCAGAAAGGAGGGGGAAAGCGGAGAACTGATCTTCTAGAAAAATAAAAATTCTAAAGAAAAACCCCTATAACTGACAGGGTAGTAGACCAGAAAAGGGCGACCCCACTCTACGGTGGCTGCCCTTATAAATCCACTACCTATACAAAGATGGTACAAAAAGGAGAGGAGAAATATATACCATAACTGAAAGCTTCCATCTATTTCCAAAACTTGGTAGACACTGGTACGGGAGGGAAATCAGATACCAAGTTTGATAATGATGCATTAGTATCTTCACCACTGTATCCCTGTCCTTTAAAATGTATTAAATAGCATGTGCTGTTTAGAGGTATATTTTTCACAGTTCTTCATGGTAAATGCCGATTATAACAGCAGATTTTCTGTTTTGTGTTGTGGATTTCGGCATGTGTTGGGAAATATATTAGCCAATATGTGTCCTGTTTTTCATGCAGAAACTAAAAGGAATAAATGACATGTTACTGATTCTGCACTAATCTGCATGGAATTTTATGTACCATGAAATGCAAAATCCATATAGGAAAATTTGATCCGTTTTCTCATCAGGCGGTTCAGAGCCTGCTCTTCACAGCCAGTTTCAGGCTCCCACTTCCTGTTCAGGTTGTGGGTGCTCCTACAGCTTCAGGCTCCCACTTCCTGTTCAGGCTGTGAGTGGTCCTACAGAAGTGACTTAGGTTTTAGCTTTGCTATTCCTAGCCGAGCCTGTTAGAAGGACATGGGGTTTTAACAGAAGGGCACAAAGCTACAGAGCTCTAAAGAGATTAAGTTTGTAAGTATGTGTAAGGCGACAGTGGTGAAAGGGAGGATATAAAGGGCACAAGGACACACAATAAGGAGGGCAGAAATTAGATCCCTCTGTCCAAACCAAATTGTATCAGGAAAAGGGGAACCACACAGGAGGGGGTCAATCGGCACAATCTGTGTTGGACACTCACTCAGGCCCATCTTCTGCATGATGTGGGGCTGACTAGGGTGTGCTACTCCATAAGGATGCGTTCCCACTGCACAGGACAAATACCGTCCGGTTTTGCGGCCGTCCCCATGGCCGCGGGGGGACGGCTATTACCTGCAATGAGTGGAGAAAAGCCCTCCCCCTTCACATTGAGATGCACAGATTCCATCCGGAAACCGAACGGAAGAATGTGCTTGCTCAATGTTTTGCGGCCGGACCGCGGGCGGAAAACCCGTGCCGGGGGGACTGCATGGGATTTCCATAGAGCACCATTGTGGTCATTTTCGGCTGGTTTTTCAGGCGGTTTGAAAAACCGCAATCCGGCTGAAAAAATGGCCGAGAACCCGTGCTGTGGGGACATGCCCTAACTCAATCTCACACTCGCCCCTCACTCAGGCCACACATTGAGCACCAGATGTACCCCTAAATGGTCAGCACCCTCAAAAATACACACTCCCACCACCTTTTAAGATGGTGAAAGGACTCAACACTACAGGTAATTTGCACCAGTAACCACTCAAACGGAGATATTTGGGGTTCATAAGAATAACAAAGCATTAAAGTTTTAGGCTTTACTATAAAGGTACAATGCGTAGTTACAAAAAGTACAAAATAAAAGGCATACCTAAAAAATCCTGTGCCCAACAATATATAAACAGAAAACAGACTTTTACCGATAGGTAAAAGGTCATGGTCATGCTGAGTCTAAAAGACAAATAGACAGGCCTACACTCAGTGATAACTCCTGGGTTTGACCCCAGTATGTGACACCCCAAGATGTTTTAAGGAGACTTCAAAACCCCTATCAGCCCCTCCTCTTAAATAGGCCACAGAGAAGAATGGCTCATTACATGTAGGGGACACTAAAGGGACCATGATTCTAGCTTGTGTTATGACTCTGTCTTGGAGTCCCCAAGCCAGAAATTATGACTGCCAAGTTTCCAGGCATAAATTTATTAACCCAGTCCTACCAAATATGAATATGGCAGATTCACAATTTGGGATGACTTTTCATTCTGTGCTTTTCTAAAGGCCATAATCCTCATATTTGAAATAGGAGAAGTAGCAGGATTCCTTGGTTATAATCTCATGAGCGATTTATAACAAACATGGATTATGGCCAAGATTTGTTTAATGTATGATGTTTTCCATTGTCATATGCCATGTATGCATCATATTTGCACATAAACTCATAGGAGTTCATTGGCTTTGTGGACATACTACTGAAAGACCTTTTTTTATAGGTTTTTCAGATGTATGTGCCCCATCATCTTTCAGATTCTGTCACGGGTATGCAGGATGTATGAGCTACGTCAAGGAGTGGAGTCTAAAGAGTCTCCCGGTTTTCGCCAAAGCCCAGTGTGAGACCAGTTGGACTTGTGTGGCAGGCTACTCCCAGGTCACAACCCTTGACACGACTTGCTAGCGGTGATTCTTTGATTGGCTATGGCTGTTTTTAAAAACTTATCCTTCTTGCCATGAATAAGGACATAGCGTCTGAAACGTGTTGCTTTCTCGAGCATAGATTCATGCTCTTTAGTGTGTATTTTTAAATATTTTGCAATACACATTTTTGTTTAATTTACATTTTTATCTTTTTCTGCCTGTTTGGCATAACAGACTACACCTTTGGTTTATTTTGGAATATATACCATGTGCTTAGCTACCCAGAGGTGCTTGTGACGGATAGTCTGCTCTCTACTATTCCTTCTCTCACTGTCCTTCATTCACACATCTGTGTTAATTGGAATAGCTGCCAAAATTACCCATAACAAAAAAACTATATGATACATAACACATTATTTCTAAACAGAATAATTAAGCAAACAAAATTAAAAATTAGTTCCCAGGACTGTTTTGTGTAAGTAAAAAACAAGCTCCTATACTGCTGGAAAGACATAGGGCTACTAGAGTAGAGTGAGAGGTAGTAGCAGCCTAGGAAACCTTCTGGACAGAAGTACGGGATAAGAACTGTGCTAACTCTGAAATGAAGCACAACTGGAACAGCAATGTATTTGGTAATACTCTTTATTTACCTTTGTCTACATATTTTAAAGCTCTTGAGATGAGAAAACCACTTTCACGGCAAAATTTTGGTATGTGCAATTATGATAGAATTTTGTTGTATCTCATTTTTTCTTTATATAATTGTTGTGGTAAATTAGGCAGAGATAGAAAAAAATTCAGTTGATATTTTTCCCTTATGCAGCTAATCATAATCATGTTATACTCCTCTGCACAATTATAACAAAAGTACTTTGTCTACAAAGGTCTTTAAAGCCCTGTTCACATCACGTTTTCAGCCTCCGTTGGTGATATCCAGCCGGAAATCTTGAAAACATTATTCCAATGTATACTGCAGTGGGGCTTGGGCAAAGCCACAGGGGTCTATACGGCAAATATAGTCTCTCTTTGGACTATGTTTACTCTGTTTCTCAAATGTATATGCTTTATGTGCCTTTGTGTCCAGGACTTTAAGGGATACATGTATGAAACCCCAAAGAACTAGGGGAAGGGTCACATGACTGTAAGGAGGGGGGGCCCTTGAACGCGTTTAGTAATTATTGTATACATGTAATTGGGTGGTTTTATGCTGGGATAATTATCAATTTAGAGATAGAAGAGAGTCTAAGTAAGGGGTGTCTTACAATTGGGAGGATAGAGTTTTTGAAGATATGTAGGGTGACATATATGAATTTTGTCGTTTAAATGAGAATTTTCATGTGCATCATAATAGCATAGAATGCGCCTGATTATGAACTTGCTCTACTGCGAGTCATAAATCTAGTGCTAAGACGACATTTCTGGCTCAGGTAAGCCACTTTGAAAGTGGTTTACCTGTTCCAGCTGTATTGCGCCTGGAATTGCTATAACACAGCTATAAAACTATAGCTTCGTACGGCTCTAGTGCATCCCACCTCCCGCACGCCCCTGAAATCAGGCGCATTACAAAGTGTCGCGGGCGCTCTGTAATGCGTCTGATATTTGCGTATGGGAGGTCTTAAACTAATGCGAACGGGGCTGCGCCTGATTTCGGTCTGAAAAGACACCTTTAATCTCCAGTTTCAGTGTCTCATCCTCTTTCTTTCACCAGAAAAAAGGGAAGAAACTTCCCACCCGTCATTATCTTTGTTATTGTATAATTGTTTCTTTGATGTTTTTTTTAAATAACTGATTACCCTGGTAAAATGTCTAACCTGTCTATATAAACATTTCTTATCTTGTAAATTGGGAAATATCATATTCAGTTTCATTTTTGTGTTAGCCTCTAAGTCAAGGGGAAGGGCAATCCTCCAACCATGGTTCCCTTTCCTCCACAAAGGTTTTTTCCAGTGCTGCGTGCTGGAGGATGACTCTTCGTGGAGTTTGGCCTAATTTTAGTATTAAATTCTATTTTACAGGCCTTGAAAAGAATGTAGATTAAAATAAGTAAAGAAAAAGAATAAGTAGATTTTTTAAGCTATGTCACGACTTAGTGATGCGGTTGGGAAGTCAGGTGGAAGTTGCAGGCAAGTTATGGTGGAGCAGTTTTAACTAGTAGAAGCTGTTAAACTTAATGGTGGTGGAAAGGCTGAGCTTTGGAGACCAGCCTGACAGATGGGGTAATGGTCTTCCAGGGGCAGCTTGGTTATGCAGTGAGGATCTTTGATAGGGTCACTGGTGCCCTGGAACTGGACTGGCTTTGCTGCCCCTTGATCGCTGCCTCACCGGTTGCTGAGTGATCTCACGGTATCGGTGAATCCAAATACATGCTTGCACCTGACTCCTTACTGTAATTGTGGTCAGTATGTGGTTTTAAATGAAACTGTGGTGATTTAACACCAAAAATGATGAGTTGTGTATTTTTTCGGAGGTGTATGTTTGTTGTAATTTGGGTCATTTGTAGTGAGTGTGGTCCATCTTCTATCTGAAAGTCATAAAAAGTGGCGCAGACTAGCCAGTCATACTTCTCGGTAGGCTAGTGTAGCATTTGTCACTTTGAAAGTCTCTCACAGCACTATATAAATGTGTCTCGCTATGAGACGAATACATGCGGCCAAACATACGCCAAAATTTGCCTCGCCAGTATGAAACTGGCATTGATTAATACGACATTTGTGCTCCACATTCAGTCGAGATACATTCATGATTGTGTCCAATCTTATGAATGTGAAGCGACAAGCCCCCTAAGAATTGGCTCATACAAAACTGTGGAGGTGTCGGATGTGCGCCAGTTTTTGGACAGGGGCAAGGACAGGTTTTTTTGGCACAGATCACGCCAGAAAACTGCCGTTTCCCCATTCATACTTGTCGTCCTAAGTGTTTGCATTTGCGAAATACAGCAAAAGTAGTCCAAAAGAGACTATGGGCCTCATGTATCAAAACTATCTGGGTGTAAGACTGCTTATTGCCCATAGCAATCAATCCGAACTCCCCTTTTGTTTTTTCAGAGCACTTTATGAAATTAAAGGGGAGCTATACTTGCCCCATAGATTCAAATGACTAATCAATGTGGTTTTAAGTTTGAAAACAACTGTGCTGCACAGAACTGGGCAATAATAAAAGTGGAACATTATTTCTGACCTGTGGCGATATCATTCTCTGAGCATTTAGACGTATTCAGGTACTTCTCTGTATTTCTGTAAGCTCTGAAAAGCCATTTTAAAGTGTTTATATATCCCTAAGGGGAGAAAGAGAAAGGAATTGACATGTTAAGCAACTTAATTCATTGCATTCTGCCCTTTTCTTTTTTATTAGCTGAAACATAAAGTAAAGCCATTTCACATATTTTTCTACCTCAATTGGTGATGAGTAAGGGGATCTTTATTCACCATGCTGCAGAGACCAGTATACAGCAATTATTGTTATGTAGTTTGCTGGATCAGTAGGAATTGAGTGCTTGAAAAGCGCATCACAGCATTCAGTATTGCTTTAATAAATATTTAAAATGATGAAGAAATACTATAAAAATTCTGTGAAGACATGGAAATGGACTACTAGCGGAAGACTTGTATAGCAGAATTTTAAGGCTACCAAAATGACACTGCCATAATGCGATGAACTATATTATGAGCTGATTATACCAGATATATTAAGCACAGAGAACCATGAGCAGGTGACAGGCCAGTGCAGTACATGTCAATATAGTTAAGGTTAAAAAACATAATCCAGGAAAAAACGCAAAAGGGAAACCCGTCAGGTGAAAAGAGAGGGTATGATTTAAAAAAAATGAGGGAAATTTGGGAAAAAGGTTGGGGGCTCTGTGATATTAGGTTTTTTGATGAGGGAGGGAAGCTGGCTCTGTAAAATTGGGTTATATGATTAAAAGGGGAAAAGGGAAAAAAGAGGGAAGCCCCGGGGCTGTGAAAATTTTAAAAAAAGGGTTTTGAATTGGGGATAGGGGGAGAGAGCTGAGCTCCGTGATATATGGGTTATATGATAAGGGAAGAGAAACCTAGGTTTTAAATGGGATATGGGGGGGAAGTACCTTGATGAGGGAGAGAGGGGGAAACTGACTCCCGTTATATGGGTTTTATGATGAGGAAGGGGGCTGAGCTCTGAGATATATAGGTTATGCATAGAGGAGCTGAATTTTGTGATTGTGGGTTTATTGATTTGTGCTGATTCAAAAGGAAGCATTTTAAAATGAAACAAATTTGACCCCCCCACCATATACGTTTGCCGGGGGCCCTAATAGAGAATCCGGGCCCAGCAAATTTTGGCGGGGCCCCCCCTTCCCCCCCCCCCCCCACCCACCTCCCAACCCTGAACATTTACCAAGGACATTGTTCGATAAAATAGATTAAAACAAGGAGAAAAATCTCACCATACTTTCACTTCATACTTTACCAAATGCTAAAACCCAAAATAACCAAAACCAAAAAATTTCCAATAAGATTACTTTTGGACCTGATTATACCGCCCGAACACCCAAACCCCAAATTAACCCCCACATAGTGAGAATAATACCTCAGTATTTTTTAAAAGCATACAAAAAGGACAATCGTACCACCATATATGACCCAAAATGGTATTCTGTTTTCAAGGCTTGCAGACTGTAAACCAAAACCCTATGTGACCATATAGTGGGTTTTCCCGTTACACGGGTTGCGGGGCATATAAATGATTAATGTAGTTTTCTTTTACTTTCCCTTTTGTTCTGCATCCCAGACCCCCATATGAATGCTCCCCGCCCCCTTGTCCCCGAGATTAAGAAAAATTCTTTAAACCCCACTTTTTTTCCCCATACTCCCTGCCCCCCCCGGCTTAAGGGGGCCTTTAGGGGAAAAGGGTTTACATTTGCTATAAGGGCCCCAATAGGCCAGGGTTTAGGGAAAAAGGGCCCCCATAGGCGGGGTTTTGGAAGCTATAGGGCCCCATAATGGCGTCAAGAAGGGGTTTTGGGATAGGGGGCCCCCTAAGACAGAGGCGGGGATGGGGCCATATAGGGAGGGGGTAGGGTTTTGGTGTATAGGGCCTATATGTGGCAGGCGGCCTTAGGGGTAGGGTATAGGGGGCCCATACAGGAGGCAGGGCTAGAGCAAGCTATAGGGATTTATAGGCAACGGGGGGTTGGGGAGGCATAGGGGCTCAAAATTTGGCAGGCAGGGTTGGGGGGCTTTTGGAGGGAGGTAGGTAGGGGCTTATACGGTAGGCAGGGGGTAGGGCATTGCGGCAGGCAGGTAGGTGGGTATATCAGGAGGTAGGAAAAGGCTATAAAAGGAGGAGGTAGGTAAGGCTTTTAAAGGGAGGCGGGTAGGGCTTTACAGCAGGGGGTAGGTAGGGTTTTACAGGCAGGGAGGAGGGGGCTTTAAAACGGGAGGGGTGGTAGGGCTATAGGCAGGCAGGGAAAGGGGTTATACAGGCAGGAGGTAGGAGGGTTTTAACAGGCAGGCAGGTAGGAAAGGGGGGTATAACCCCGGAGGTGGGGGGTATATAAGGGAGGCAGGGAGGTGGGGTTAACAGGGAGGCAGGGAGGTAAGCTATTGGCAGGCAGGTAGGATTAAGGAGGTAGGTAGGGGTAATTTTAAAGGGAGGCAGGTAGAAGGGTATATACAGGTAGGTGGGGTTAATACAGGAGGAGGTAGGGAGGGGGGGTTTTTACAGGGAGGCGGGAGGAAAGGGGTAAAAAAGGCAGGAAGGTAGGTAGGGGGTTTTTACAGGAAGGGGGAGGGGAGGTAAAAGGGCTATATACAGGCAGGTAGGTAGGTAGGGGTTATATACAGGTAGGTAGGTAGGGGTTATTTACAGGCAGGCAGGTAGGAAGGGGCTATATACAGGCAGACAGGTAGGTAGATCTATATACAGGCAGGCAGGTAGGTAGGGGTTATATACAGGCAGGCATGTAGGTAGGGGTTATATACAGGCAGGTAGGTAGGGGCTATATACAGGCAGGCAGGTAGGAAGAGGCTATATACAGGCAGGTAGGTAGGTAGGTAGGGGCTATATGCAGGCAGGACAGGATTCATTAATATTAAAAAAAAATAAGAAAGCACTTACCAGCTCCACGCTCCCTCGCAGCTCGGCTCCCGGGCAGTCTGTGCTCGGCGCGGGCTGCATGATGATATGACGTCATTGCGCAGCCCACGTCAGCACTGCGGGCCTGCGCCGAGCAGCCGTACGGTCCTGCGTCTGAGCGCTCAGGCCGGAGGGCCCGGACGTTCAGAGGCGGTATGCGCCGGGCCCCGCAGCTCCGCGTCCACCGGCAGTGAACTGTTATGCTCGCTGCCGGCGGGCGCAGGAGCCGCACTACCGGGGGAGCAGACGTGTCAGTAGCTGCCCCAGGGCTTCGTCTGCTCCCCCTGTAGTTACACCCCTGGTGATTGCCTGTTTGCTCTGTACATACACTGATACCAGGAAAGCTGTCAATCACTATATGTGGACAGGGTAAGCAGAATGTCTCCTAAAGAGTGCTATTGGTATTTACTCTGCTTACTACTAAGAAATCCTGTTCCAAATCATATAAACCTATAAACAACTTTGCTCATCTTCTCTCCTCTATCACATCCAGCTCTCAGATGGGGCAGCATAAATCACCTGACGGGTTCGCCTTAAGTCCTTGTTTTCATCATCCTTTTTTCCCCCTCCAGGATGGCATTAGCATGCAATTCATACACATCCAGCACACATTTACTAGACTCTGAAGGAATGGTTTCCTTTTATATTTCGTTAAGTGGTTATAAATTGCATTTTATAATGCTTGTATTTAGAGTGTATTGTGACGTCATGCATCATCACCAAACTAAGTTTCTCTTAATGAAGACCTGCATATTTAAGCAGACATGTTTTTTTCTGTTGTAGTAACATAAATTGAATGGGGTATGACAATTAATATACTAATCTTTGACAATAAAGTAAATTTTGTTGCCATCTGTTCTCTCTTATCTATTGTGTGCATTATTTTGCAAAACAAAATCCTTTGAGGTCTAAACTATTACATACTGCAGTATGGTGCTCAGTTCTGCCATGCAGAGGTACACATGCCCCCATAGGACTACAGTACCACTGTGTCTGGAATCTATGTAATCAAAGCAATCCCAAAAAATATAATTTATAGAGAGGAGTACAAAACTTAAAAATCACTTATAGCAATGCTAGGTCCCAATGACAGCCCTGCACTTCACAGCAGGATACATTATCAGAATTTCTCAGCAGTTTTGCCTAGTTATAGGGTATGTTCACGCTGCTTTTTTGGATCCGATTTTGGATCCGTTTTGGATCTGAAAATCGCATCCAAAAATGCAGCGTCGATTGGATCCGAAATGCATCTAAAACGCAGATGCATGTTTAGATGCGTTTTGTCTGCAACAGGATCGCACCCTATAGTTTGATCCTTCTGCGTCTTTTGGATCAAGAATTGACATGACAATTCTCTGAACGGATCCGAAAGACGAAAGTAAACATGCATCGGCGATCACTCATCTGAACGCCGATGCGTGTTTTACATTGCAAGCAATGGAAAACACACTGTCCATTGTTAGATGTGTGTTTGGGTCTATTTAGGGTCCGACAGAGGGATCCAAACATAAATCTAGAAACTCAACACGCCGTGTGAACATACCCTTAGACTAGAATAACTGGAGATTCTTAGGGCCCACCCTACAGCTTTGTACATACTGCACATCATAGATGTAACCTTAGGGGAAGGGGGGACGGTCCCCCCCACTTTGTAACCACTTCAATAAAAATAATCCATATGAAAGCATGTGAATACGGTAAGTGGGGAGAGCAGAGCACAGAGGAGGAAGAAGTTAACCCTTCACCTCCTATATTTCTGTGCATCTGGAGGGACAGAGTAGGTAGCAGCCTCAAGTTTCAGTGCAGAGTGAGAGCAGCACTGATTGGTACAGCAGGAGTCATCGGGGGCTGCTTGACCAATCAGAACGCTACTCATAGTCCAGCACACTCTGTATCTGGGGCTTTGTAGGTATCTTTCCCTCCCATTGTATACCACTTTTCCTATGCTCAGCCCTCATCAGAGAAGAAGAGAAGCTCCTGCCGAATGCCAACTGCACCAGACTACAGTAGACAGGTAAGGAGGGGACAAGGCTGCCAGGCATTGTGTGTGCATGTGAGTAGGGTATCGACTGTATATGGGAGATGTGTATATACTGTACAGCCATGTGTTTAGCCGTGGCACTTCTTCGCTGCAATTACGCGCCGGGGAAAATGAAAGTGAATGGGGCCGGCCCCGCAGCATTTTAGAAGTGTGGACTGGCCAGCGCGTATTTCTAAAACACCCGGCATACAGCAGAGCGCACAGTATGCCCCGTTATACGCCGTGTGAACATACCTTAAGGGTACATTCATGCAGAAGTTTTTGAAAGCTGATTTTGGGGCGGATTTTAGTGGATCTGCCCCAGAACCAGCGTCCAATCGGACGGAAAAAATGATTTCATTTTCTCTAGTAAAATCAGTGTGCGTTTTGATGACAGATTTTACTTGAGTATTTTGGCGGTCTGTTAGCCTTACACAAATTATTCGAGGTGTTTATGCACTAACGCACTAAATGATGGAGGTATAAATCTGTTCGGGGGGGTCTGGGTCGTTTGCTGTTGGATTCACATTTACAAACGCAATTTTTAAGAGCAAAGACACTGTCAGTGTGAAAAACAAATTGGAACCCCCCCCTAAGTGTGTAGTGTGTTGTGTTCAATATTGTATATATAAATATACAACACCAATTTCTGGGGTACCTTGTCCAAAATTTAAATTTTCTCTGGGGTCGTGTATATGTAATAAATTTTGGGGTTGGTGTAATATAATTTGTTGTACAGTGTTTCAATGTAATTTTGGGGTTTGGGGAATAAAACAGTAATATTGGGGTACAGTGTGTAAAACTAAACTTGGGTTACAGGGGGTAAGTATAATCTCTGTGGGACAGGGGGGTAAAAGTAGAATCTCTAGGCTACTTAAGTAATGTGATATTGGTGTTGGGGTGTAATGTAGTAATCTCTGGGGGACGTGTGTAATTAATTCTTTTGTTGGTGGTAATGTAATCTCTGGGGTTTCAATATGTAAAGTAAATCTCGCGGTCGATGTGTATCTAAATTTGGGGTACAGTGTATAATGTAGTAATCTCTGGGATACGGTGTGTAAAGTAATCTCTGGGGTACGGTGTAATGTAATCTATGGGGTACAGTGAGTAATGTAATCTCTGGGGTATGGTGAATAATGTAGTAATCTCTGGGGTAAAGTGTGTAATGTAGTAATGTCTGGAGTATGGTGTAATGTAATCTCTCGTGTATGGTGTGTAATGTAATCTCTGGGGTACAATGTGTAATGTAATCTCTGAGGTACGGTGTAATGTAATCTCTGGGGTACAGTGAGTAATGTAATCTCCGGGGTATGGTGTGATGTAATCTCTGGAGTACAGTGAGTAATGTTGTTCATGTCTAGGGTTCAGTGTGTAGTATAATACATTTTTGGGGCACAGTGAATTATATTATTTCTTGAGTACAATGTGCAATTCATTTCTAAGGTGCAGATAGTAATGTCATTTCTGTAGCTCCAAGGTGTAATATAATTCATTTCTGGGGTGCAGTGAGTGATGTCATTTCTGGTGTATAGTATGCAATAAAATACATTTTGGGGTACAGTATGTGACATAAATGATTCCTTAGGGTACAGTGAGATTGGGTTCTTTTATTTTCCTCATTCTGTTGTGTGTATAACACATTTAATGGAGCAGTGATGGGGGGGTTAAGCGAAATTTCCATCTAGAGGGGGTAATATTATAGGTGGGCTGTATCGGTTTCACTGCCAGGGCTGCATTTTAGTGCCACTCCAACTCTAAACTTCATTAATTAGAGAGCCACCCATAACCCTACGGATTGCACCAAAAGTGTTTGCCATAAGGACTCCGCCCGGACCTGCTGGGGGAGCTTACAGCGCTCCCTCAGACCTCCTAGCTGGTTTAGAGGGGGCCACTTCACTGCAGGAATAGAAGGAAAGGGAGGTGAAATGAAGGGAAGGCGAGGGAGGGAGGGATAGGAAGATAGGGGATGAGAGGGAAAATTGGTCCCCCCCACTTTTTGAACCAAAGTTACGCCCCTGCTGCACATGATACTTGCACTTTGCCCCTTGCTTTCTGCCTATCTTTTGCTGCTTTTCTACCTAAAAAGCATCTAAAGAGCCTGCACCCAGGAGCCTACCATTCCTAGGCACGAACCGGTGGTTTCCAATTCTAACCTGAGGGCCAGTCCAAGCCTGGATCTACTTCATGTTTTTAACCAGTAACTTCAGATTCTACCTCCACCTACAGTTGAAACCAGAAGTTTACATACAGCATATAAAGACACATATGCATGCGTTTCTCACTGTCTGACATGAAATCAGAATAAACCTTTCCCGTTTTTGGTCAATTAGGATTACAAAAATTATTAATATTTGCCAAATGCCGGAATAATGAGAGAGAGAGAATTTTTAAGGCATTTTTATTACTTTCTGCAAAGTCAAAAGTTTACATGCCCTAGGATTACTTTGCCTTTAAACAATTTGGGACAGTCCATGTGATGATATCATGTCTTTGGAAGCTTCTAATAGGTTTATTGGCAACATCTGTGGATGTATTTTAAAGCACACCAGAAATACACGGTTTCTGTGTGTAACATCATGGGAAAGTCTAAAGATATCAACCAAGATATCAGAAAGAGAGTTGTGGACTTTCACAAGTCTGGTTCATCCTTGGGTGCAATTATATGCAAGTACAAACAAGATGGAAATGTCCAGTCATCATACCGCTCAGGAAGGAGATGGGTGCTGTGTCTCAGAGATGAACATGCTTTGGTCTGATATGTGCATATCAACCCAAGAACAAAAGCAAAAGACCTTGTGAAGATGTTGTAGGAAGCTGGTAAGATTGTGTCATTATCCACAGTGAAAAGAGTACTACATCAACATGGGCTGAAAGGCCACTCTGCTGGGAAGAAGCCATTACTTCAAAAGAAACATATAACAGCCAAATTAATGTTTGAAAATGCACACAGGAACAAAGACCTACATTTTTGGAGACATGACCATAATGACCAACATTACGCTTGGAGGAAAACCTCAGAAGTCTAAGAACACCATACCAACTGTGAAACACGGGGTTGATAACATCATGTTGTGGGGTTGTTTTGCTACAGAAGGGATTGGTGCACTTCACAAAATACATGACATCATGAGCAAAGAAGATTATGTGGCAGCACTGAAGCAACATCTCAAGACATTAGCCAGGAAGTTAATGCTTGGCCAGAAATGGATCTTCCAAATTGACAATGACCTTAAGCATACTGCCAAAATGGTTACAAAGTGGCTTAATGATAACCAAGTCAATGTTTTGGAGTGACCATCACAAAGCCCTGATCTCAATTCTATTGGAAATTTATGGGCAAAGCTAAAAAGGCAGGTGGAGCAAGACGACCTACAAACATGGCTCAGTTACACCAGTTCTGCCAGGAGGAATGGGCCAAAATTCCTACCAACTATTGTGAGACGCTTGTGGAAGGATATCCACCCAAGTCATACAGTTTAATAGCAATGCTACCAAATACTAATGACATGTATGTAAATGTTTGACTTTGCAGAAAGTAATAAACATGCCTTAAAAATTCTCTCTCTCAATATTCCGGTATTTGGCAAATATAAATAATTTTGGTTCCTAATTGACCTTAAACGTGTAAGGTTTATTTTGATTTCCGTCAGATGGTGAAAAAAACATGCCTATGTGTCTTTTTATATAGTGTATAAATCTGGTTTCAACTGTAGGTGCAAGATATTAAAAAGAAATCAATATTTTCATTTAATATGCAATACAGAACTGATAGACAATGTTCTTGTGTACCTCATGAGTGCAGAGTACCAAAAACACTCACAATAAACTGTAGCTGCCATAAACATACAGTATATAGTGCATTGAGTTCAGAGATGGATTACATGCTGTTTATTTACTTATAGAGTTACAACAAAAGGTTCCACAGTTTTAAGAGTTGAAACATGGGTTGAATAATCCATGGAGAAATCAGATAAAGTGTTAGAGCCAAGGAGGATTTTTGCACATCTAAAGGCAAATCTGGATATAGTTCAATTGGCTGTATGCTGTACTTTAGTTTTATTGAAGGAGATGGACTTTGCATAAGGATGTAATAGAGAAATACACATTTTCTTCCATATAAAGTGGAAGAATATTTCACCGTGTGATCGGATTCATTACTATTATTATTACTAACAGTGGTTTTAGTTTTAATGGTGTTTAATAAGGTACAGAACTAGTGACAGTAAATGATGAAATCATTCTAAATTTTAAAGTGATGAAGAAAGAATGTATAATGCCGTGTTTCCCCGATAGTAAGACAGCGTCTTACATTCTTTTTACCCCCAAAAGTCCCACTTTGCCTTACTTTCGGGGTATGTCTTATATAGGGCAGGTATAGGGCCAGCTGTAGACAGGTATAGGGTCGGCTGTAGGCAGGTATAGGGGCGGCTGTAGGCAGGTATAGGGCCAGCTGTAGGCAGGTATAGGGCCAGCTGTAGGCAGGTATAGGGCCAGCTGTAGGCAGAAAAACACTTACCTGGCTCCCCGCTGCTCCGTCTCCCGCGCCGCGCCGCCTCCTCGCTGCTCCAGCCTCCCGCGCGCTCATCCGGCACAGGCAGTGACGTCATCAGGCCGCGCTACGTCTTACTTTCGGGGTACGTCTTACATTAGGCAACCTCCCTAAGACACCGCTACGTCTTACTATCGGGGGTGTCTTACTATCGGGGAAACACGGTACCAGGACACTAATGGTTAGGTAATTGTATATAATGATAACAGTCATCTCAACGTATTGTGCAAAGTACTGAGTTATATTCGACCTGCCATACATGATTAGTTAAAGGGGTCATCCGCTTTATGTTGTTTTTATTTCTTATGTGTGTAATATATAATCATACAAATCTCTAATGTACATTAATTCAAAATTCTAAACCTATACATATTTTATACCAATGTGGTAGACCCCTGTCTAGACAAAATAGTAGAGCTTAGATTCCATTCCACAGTAATGTTTCCCATGGACTAACTGTATGGACTAAACATGTCAGTAATGTGACCTCCTGACATTCAGTTAGTAAGAGTGTTACATGACAAATATGGAGTAAGTGAATAGGAATAATGGTGGAATAATTATTTACATGGTTATGCCAGCAGCTCCTGTACCTTGTAGATTTACTTGTATAACTGCTGTCTCTCTGAGTGTTTATATAATGTAAATAAACTTAACTATTAAAAAACACAGCACATCCAAATGTCTCTGGGTGACATTATCATGTTGTTAATAAAGTTAACTGTTAAAAAAAAAAAAAAAAAACAGCGAAAGATGCGACAGAGAGAATATATGAGCATCTTCTCCATAGACACTGACAGACATGATAAGACGCTGCTGGAGGTAGTAATACTTTAGAAGTTCTGCTCCTCCATACACTACTGTTACCTGGGTACCAGGGTCACATGACATGTGTGGTGGTCACATGACAAGACGCTGTTGGAGGTAGTAATACTGGAGAAGTTCTGCTCCTCCATACACTACTGTTACCTGGGTACCAGGGTCACATGACATGTGTGGTGGTCACATGACAAGACGCTGTTGGAGGTAGTAATACTGGAGAAGTTCTGCTCCTCCATACACTACTGTTACCTGGGTACCAGGGTCACATGACACGTGTGGTGGTCACATGACAAAGACGCGTTGGAGTAGTAATACTGGAGAAGTTCTGCTCCTCCATTCACTACTGTTACCTGGATCCCAGGGGTCACATGACCTGTATGGGGGTCACATGATAAGACGCTGCTGGAAGTAGCAATACTGGAGAAGTTCTGCTCCTCCATACACTACTGTTACCTGGATACCAGGGTCACATGACCTGTATGGGGGTCACATGATAAGACGCTGCTGGAAGTAGCAATACTGGAGAAGTTCTGCTCCTCCATACACTACTGTTACCTGGATACCAGGGGTCACATTACTTTTAAATTAATACAGTTAGTCCATCTGAGCCATTAATATGGATAGGTATGTGGGCTGTATTATTTGTTATCTAAAATAGAGCCAAGCGTGCTAGTATAGAAGAGGCATAGAAGCAGAATTTTTAAAACATGTAAATTAGAAGAGTGTATCAGAATTGTACTAAGTTGCCAAACACAAATAACATGTTATTTTAATTAAATAGGAAATTTCATTCCACCATACATAGAATTGTATTTGTATTGCAGTACATTATATGGAACCATCAAAAACTACATCTTGTTCGACAAAAATAAGCCCTGAAACATCTATGTAGAGGTAAAATAAAAAATAAAATAAAGTCATGGCTCTTGGAAGGCGTGGAAGAAAAAATAAATGTAAGTATAATATAAACATTTTAGGATGAGGCCATCTTGGTAAACTTTGGGCGACATGTATGAGTTTTGGCACCCAGGCGCCATTTTTTTGCGCACAATAGAAGCGTAGAATGCGTCCGAATCTATGAACCCGCTCTACTGCAGGTCATAATTGAGGCGCAGTCTAGCGAAAAAAGAATATTCAGGCTCAGGTAAACCACTTTTAAAGTGCTCTACCTGTTCCAGCAGTAATGCGCCTGGATTTGCCGCACTGAAGCTATAAATGTGTAGATTAGTACGGTTGTAGTGTGACATGCCTCCAGCACGCCCCCAATTTCAGGCGCATTACAAATGTGCTCTGTAATGCGCCTGATATTGGAGTGCATCCAGCATCGTGGGTAAATATAGTGAGCACTCGCTAATATAGTATTAAAAATTTTTCTATTTATCCTTGCTAGTGAACTGAATCTGTGTTTTTGAGTAAGGCGTTCACGCTGAAACGCATCAAGCTCATCAGTACATTTTTGCAACAATGCCATGGCTGTTTGCCATTTTAAGTGACGAAATAAAAGTCAAGGTTTAATACTATATTAGGGAGTGCTCACTATGTTTACCCACGATCCTGGATGCAAACTTTGTTTGAAATTGCGGATATCTCTGACAACAGGAGCGGTTGTTCATACTCGTGCATCGGACCTGTATTGAGATTCCAACTGGCTGCATGGTGAGCTGAATTCCTTTATTGGAGTGCGGCTTGTTAAAAATATAGCGAACGTTCACACATGTCGCCCTTTGTTCTGATATATGGCCACCACATTAATTAATTCAGCATCACTATTAAGTGTAAATGTCTGTGTGGTTGACAACTAAGGCTATGTCCACACTGCACATGATTACGATCGTATCTCCGGCGCTTTTCGTTTTTTAAAAGCGCCAGAGATACGATCGTCAGTGTGCTGCCATAGACGGCAATAGAAAAGACGAGTTGCTGTCTACACAGCTCGTCTTTTCTCTGCCCGTCTTTCGGCAGCGGCGTATTATACAACATGTTGTATAATACGCCGATGCTTCTCGTCTTCTTGACGTCTTCCCATACAATGCTATTGTATGGGGAGCGTCGGGAAAACGAGAAGCGGCCGCAGCTTTTGCACAAAGCGTGACAAAAGCCGCGGTCCTGAATCAGAGAAAGAACGGCCGCTTTAAGGGCCGTTTTTTCTTTGATGCTGTGTATACATAGCCTTACTCTGCACGGACATTCTGGAGCACCCTCTCCACTGAGCATTCTGGGATATATTATTACTGTTGCTGGCTTCTTGAAAAAAAAAAAAAACATACAAGTAATCAAATGTTATTATTTAATAAACACCCAATCCACAACTTTTACCCTAGTCCCTGACAACCTTTAAGCTTTATATCACCTATATAAATATATACCTCTGTGATGGAAATGTGACACAATTACAAAACTCATTTTAGCACCACGTTTGCTGTTAAAAAGATAAATAAAAAATATTAAAAATGTAGGATGCAAACTTCTTTCACTATTTACCTCATATTATTAAGAAAACTAAATTTTATGTAACAATTATGTCACGTTCTTTGGGAGATAGAACGCCGGGTATGCGAATCCTCTGGGTCCCTGCGAGCATAGATGGTGTACGTCGTAGAGGTAGCCGAAGTACAGGATAGCAGGTGCTGGATAGCAGAACACAGCAGGTGTAGCCGTAGGCAGGTAACGCAGTCCCAGGACAGTAGCGGACTTGGTACAGTGGAAGATATGCAGCAGGTTAACAGACTGGTGCATCGGCAGGTATACAGCAGGTAGATACAGGTAGTGCACAGAAACGCAGATGCAGCAGCAATACAGCAGCCAGGGGTCAAGCTATATGTAGCGGACAACATCGAACTGACCAGGAGCAGAGGCATGAATCTCATTTTATGCAAACAGGGTCACAGGTTAATTGGCAGGTAATTGAGTACGGTCTCTTTAAATACTCATACATTGTCGCGTGTGACCTAGAGGGCGCTCTTGCATGCACGAGCAGCCATTGCGGACGGGTGCGAGCAGGAACGTGGACTGGTAAGTTATACTAAGCGGTGGGGGATGCCACCAGAGCAGAGACAGGAGTCGGGACAGGTGAGTATAGCGCAGGGCCATCAGAGAATGGCACAACAGCGGCCGGGACATGGCCATGCCCACGGCCCAGCACATGAGCTGTGGCATGGACCGTGATAGCATTCCTCCTCCCTCTTAAGCAAATGGGAGACGGGCAAGCAGAACTTCTCCAGCAGAGACGGGTGGATTAAGTACTCAGAAGAACCAGAGTCCAGAAGAGCTGGAACATCAAAGGCAGCACCAGAAGCATAGCAGAGGGAGACCGGAGTGGTCAGATGAGAAGCGGAAGCACCATCATTTAGGGTCACCGCACCAACAAAACTTAGGCACTTGGGTTTTTGGGGTGCAGCCGGGCGGACTTGGCAGTTCTTAAGGTCGTGTCGGGCACTGCCACATTATAGGCACAGATTCGAGGTGCGTCGACGGATGCATTCCTCTGCGGAGAGATGAGTATGGTTGACCTCCATGGGCTCATCTTGTGGAAACCTGGGGTTGCAGGTACAAGGCGCGGAGGCTTGTAAGGCCAGGAGGATGTAAACTGCTAGCGAAGCTCTCGCTCCCTTTCAGCAAAGCGAATGTCAGTCTCGATAGCCAGAGCGATGAGATCGTTCAAGGTGGTAGGTAGGTCACGAAGAAACCAACTCATCCTTGATGCGTCCATCGAGACCTCCCCATAAGCCTGCAACGAGGGCCTCGTTGTTCCACATAAGCTCCGAGGCAAGGGTGCGGAACTGGATGTCATATTGGCCAACAGAGGAGTTGTCTTGACTAAACTGGAGCAGCGATAATGCAGAGAGGTATTGCGCCCAGGTTGCTCAAAGATCTTGCAGAAGGCGCTCAGAAACTCTTGGAGGTCCCCTGTCAGCAGATCCCCTCTCTCCCAGAGAGGTGAGACCCGGGCAAAGGCTCCACCTGAGAGCAGGCTGATGATGAACGCCACCTTGGCTCTATCAAATGGGAACTGGTGAGCCAGGACCTCAAAGTGGGTTGTACACTGGTTGAGGAATCCGTGACACGTGTGGGGGTCTCTAAAGGAATGGGCGGGCAGGTGCAGGCTGGAACTGGTCATGGCTACAGGAGGCGGAGCTACAGAAGCTGGCAGAGCAGGCATAGGTGCCAGTGCAGACGCAACTTCATCCAGATGGGAGGTAAAAGTCTGCAGTTTCTGGAAAGGTTGCTCCAGGTGCACGCCATGATGGATCTCTACAGCTATGATGTCTGGCAAGGTCACTCCCGCAGGATCCATATTGTATGGTCAGTTCGTACTGTCATGTTCTTAGGGAAATAAAACGCCGGATATGCGTATCCTCTGGGCCCCTGCGAGCGTAGATGGTGTAACTCGTAGAGGTAGCCAAAGTGCGGGACAGGATAGCAGGTGTTGGTACAGATAACAGGACACAGCAGGTATAGCCATAGGCAGGGTTCACAGTCTTAGGACAGTAGCGGACTTGGTACAGCGGCAAATATGCAGCAGGTAAACGGTCTGGTGCAGCGACAGGTATACAGCAAGTAGATACAGGAAGCCCACAGAAACACAGGTTCAGCAGCAATACAGCAGCCAGTCAAGCTCTATGTAGTGGACAACATTGAACTGACTGCCAGAGCAGAGACAGGAGCTGGGACAGGTGAGTATAGCACAAGGGCATCAGAAAATGCCACAGCAGCGGCCGGGTCACGACCTCACGCACAGCACAGCACCTGAGCTGCAGCATGGGCTGTGACAAATTACACAAAAATAAAGTCTAACATATCATGGAAAAGAGAAAAAAGCTACCAAGCATGAAAATGTGTTATAGTGTTCACACTTGTGTGTACTAGGAAGAATGAAAATATGCCTGTCAGGAAGGTGAGCGTTAACATCCCAGTCAAGAACTGGTTAACTGAAAGCAAGGCTCTGAATATAAAATTAAAATGTTCCTTGAAATATGAATTGTGGACTTTCATATTTCAAATCACATATGAATAAAACTGATTTACAAAAAGATCATTGTCACCTCTGCCATTTTTGGTCATGTGAGTTATACTATAAAAACCACACCAGTGGGAGAGATATTCAGAGCCAAAATCAATTGTTCAAAGGAAAGCTACTTCCCTGAGTTTTCCTCAAATGTGTTGCAACAAATGATTTAACTAAGCAGTAATCAGAGCTGCTTGAGATTAATATTATGCTGTTAAAAATACACATTTTCACAGTGCCCCGAGTGCTTGTGTAGCGTGCCAGGGTCGCAGAGGAGAGCATGGGAAGTGGTAGTTTAGTGTCACGGTGGCTAGACACCCAATCCTCTCTTGTTCTCCTTGACAGAGTTACAGTGAATAGGGGGTCTGCTTGTACTGGAGTAGGTGGTGTTCCTCCAGTGTTCCCCTGGGACACACTCTGTAAATACTCCTACCAATCCAGATGGTGGTTGAGGTGTCCTTGATGATCTCAGTAGAATGATAGACAGGAGGCAAGGTGGTATAATGCAAACAGTTCTTGACTCCAGGCTAGATGTTACGTCTTTTGGAAAAAGCTTTATAGTCCCTCTGTAAAGCCTGTAGCAGAGGTGGCAGGTCTTCTAGCTTTCTGGGTTTGTCCTTTCTTAAAATTTAGTCTCAGAGGGTTAGAAGCTGTCTTTGGTTCGAAAATAAGTCCAGGGTTAGAGTCACTTCCTTTAACAACTGGCTGAGTCGACTCCCTCCACTGAACCACTCACTAGCTACCACCAACCACTAACCCACTGACTGCCTAACTGCCTAACTCCTTTCACCTGGGTACCTTTATTTATAACCTCTGGACACACCCTAGTTGCCTAGGTAACCACCACTCTGCTTCAGACTTACGCAGCATATTAACCCTTTAGGTCATGCATCAATACTTAGCATTATACTGACACAACAGTTATATTGCACATAGTAAACAACGGCTTCCATAGTAGATATTATCATGAGGCACAAATAAAATTAGGAGTGTACACTCCTGTACACTACACTTGCGATCAAATATTTTGTCCTGGTAAAGGTTCCCGGTGTTGTAGCTCCAGTGGGAAAACACGGATGAGTGAGCTAACCCAAGTTTTTGATTTTGCCATTTGTGATTACACTCTTCCCCTCCAATATTCAGCAAAGCAGAAAGGAGTCCTGTCTATGACATACTTCTTCTCTGCAGTCCTGACTCCTTAGAAACTGCAATGTCTTCTCTCTATGCAGTCTTCCATTCTACCGATTACCACTTCAATAGTAATTTAATCACTGCAATTCTAGCTATTTATTCAACTTTGATCCAACATTCTGCAGATGGCCTTGTCTAAGTGTAACCTCTCTTGGTGACCGGCAGATAATTGGATATGTCCTGGAGCCCATACAGTGTACTCAATTTCTTTGTGTTGTAAATTTTTTAATGATATAAAGTTATTATCCCCGCTAGTGGCCTAATTCAGATGAACCCCTACTTAACTTCACCCGTCTTGTTACCTTGACACTGGATCTTGTCCTTGTATGGCCTTTTCACTATTTCTAATGAATCGGCTCTCTCGAAAGTACGGACTCTTTAAATCTGTCACTGTCATCAGCTCAGTGTGCTTCATTAGACAGCACAGTGAGGAGTGTTGGCTGGTAAAATACCCCAGTACAAGGAAGAATAATCACATCTCTAAGAAATCCCAGGCGCTTGTTGTAATGCACATAATATCAGAACATAAATCTTAATTAGAAGTGATTCTGACTTGCACGAGTAGCGTATCAGTAAATGTGTTAGCTAGGAAAATATTAATACAGTGCGGTTATTCAAATATGTCTTCCTTAATACCCAGAAATAAAGAATACAGATTGCATATAAATAGAAAAACAACAATGGAAGATAGTAGAGGCAATAAAATACAAAGGGTGACACTGGTAAGTGAAATATGAAGAACCAAGAGGCTTGGGAACCGAGAGCCATATATAAAAAGAAGAGCGATCAAAACATGAATGTTTCTACAGGAGATTAATAGAGCAATAAAATCACAAGCACTAAAAGTTTTTTTAGATACTTTAATGGGGATCCCAGCAAGTGTTTTTGTTTTGATTTGTGCATTTTTCTCCTGCCTGCCATCTACTATTATCATCATAACATTATATAGGTAGTAACAGAACTGATATAACTATGCACAGTCTAAGCCACAATTTACTATTATGTTAGAGAAGGAAGAACAATTCTCTAATATAGTGTTCTCCCTGCAACAAACAGAACAAGAGACAAATGGTAGTCAACCAGCAATCGCGTGCAATAATTATACATAGCATGTATCAACTATAAAACAGGAGAGACTCACTCTTAGGGGATGTTCACACGGGTGATTTGGGCATGGATTTCAGCCGTATTGCGCGCCGTATTTGCGCTCCAATACGGCTGAAATCCGTCCCTGTCAATATGGTAATCCACAGTTCCCATAGAGAACTATGGATTCCGTCTCTCCTCCCCGCCCGGCGGATTCGCCGAGCGGGGAGAAAGTGACATGCACATTATCCCGGCAGGATACGTGCCGTGGATAATGCATGTCTATGGGGCCGGCGAGCATAATTCGGGCTCACCTACGAAAGTTTTTGACTATGCCTTTGAGATGGACTATATCTCAGTGTGGTGGACAGAATTGTGTCAACCTCTGTTTGCAGGGTATAGCTCATCAAGTCTGCTGAAAGTTTCTGTAGGCATCTTAAACTGCCTTTGCTAGCCATTAATCTTACATAATAGCCCTTGTGGCTCCAAACTTTCTAATTATTTTGAAAAAGCACACAAAATAAATGTAAATAGTATAAAACATTTGTCATGAAAAAGCTACACATATGTAATAGTGAAATTGTTATAAAAAACTGTGCTGCAATAAAACATGTTTTAGGCTGCGCCATTAGGGCGACATGTATGATCGGGAGTTGCCCCTGTTTTCTGGCGAAAACGGCGCCTCAACGATCCAAATCCCCTGTCAGACACGCAGTGATGCGGTGTTAGGCGCAACCTTCGCCACTTTCGGATGCGCCTAACATAAAGGGGCGTGCAATGAGCGCGGTGTGAGCATTCTGGGGCGGGACTCCGAGGCATGCATGATCGCTGGTCGGCAAAGTGCGGTGCATTGCAGCGTTCGCCAGCTCCGACAGGCAGACATAGTTGAAGCTGGTCTAAATGAGCCGGAGGCGGCGAAGTGAAGCGAGAACGTAAAATGAGCAGAAAAATATATAAGATTGCAAAAGAAATACATCTCAGCTCCGTGAGGAGTATGAATTAAAAAAAAAAAAAAAACGCTTTTATTACGTGTAAAACATTATTAGAAAAAGAGCTCATACCTTCTAAAAAAAAAATACATAAATAAAATCACTTTCCAAAAATCAAGATCGGCGCTACATCAGGAATTTGCCGGGAAATATAGTAATTCAAATTGTGTAAGCGCTTCTCATTGGTCGGCATAAACCAGCCAATCAGAATAGGAGCGACAGTGACCCATTATAACCTATGGAGAAGTATTGACCAATTAAATGCAAAGGCGGGACAGTTCAAAATACTGTAAAAATGCAGAAAAGAGCTGATTGGTTGAACTAGCGGGGCCTTGGCTATTCCGGCCAATCAGAGCGTGAGCTACTTTGTCCCATTGTAGTCTATGGAGAGATCGGGCAATGAAATCTCAGCTCTCCGCTCCGTGCGGCATGGAGTATGATTAAAAAAATCGTTTTTATTAGGTGTAAAATATTATCTGAAAAAGAGCTCAAACCTTCTAAAAACAGACATCACTCAAATCACTCACAACGTGTTTGTCGTCGTCACCGGCGCAACATCAGGAATTGGGATATAGAAAATTGCCGGGAAATACAGTAATTCAAATTCTGTAAGCGCTTCTCATTGGTCGGCATAAACCAACCAATCAGAATAGGAGCGACAGTGACCCATTATAACCTATGGAGAAGTATTGAGCAATCAAAAGAAAAGGCAGAACAGTTCAAAATACAGTAAAAAAAAAAGGCAGAAAAGAGCTGATTGGTTGAGCTAGCAGGGGCTTGGCTATCCCGGCCAATCAGAGCGCGTAATACTTTGTCCCATTGTAGTCTATGGAGAGATGGGGGGCACTGAAATCTCAGCTCCGTGAGGCATGGAGTATTAGTAAATCCTTTTTATTAAGTGTAAACCATTATAAGTAAAAGAGCTAAAACCTTCTATAAAATACATAAATAAAATCACTAACAAAGTGTTTGTCGCCGAGACCGGCGCAACATCAGGAATTGTGATATAGAGAATTTCCGGGAAATACAGTAATTCAAATTCTGTAAGCGCTTCTTATTGGTCGGCAGAAACCAACCAATCAGAATAGGAGCAACAGTGAACCATTATAACCTATGGGGAAGTATTGACCAATTAAATGAAAAGGCGGACAGTTCAAAATACAGTAAAAAAGGAAGAAAAGAGCTGATTGGTTGAGCCCAGGCGGCAGATATGAATCCACCAATCATATGTAGTGCGTCTATTTTGAGTGGAGCAAGAAGGACGCGAGAGAAGGGCGCCCTAAAAGTTTTTACTGTCTATGGGAAATATTCTAGTAATGTGATTGGTTGGGGGGAAGAGGGGCTCGTCCTGCTTAGCCAATCAGCGGGTGAGCTACTTATCTCATAGAGTTCTATTGGGAAAAGAAATGCAGAGCAAGCTCTGTTTGTGATTGGCTAAGTTAACAGAGGCGCGGTTATTTGTGCCAATGTGAGAGCGAGCGACGCTGTTATTGGTTTTCTAATGCAATCTATAATCAAACTGTAAATTGCAGAAATCAAATGATAAGATTCACGAAGTTGTACCGATGTGTATATAAAATGAACAATAATATGGGGGTAACGAAAATAAACAAATAAAAATGAATTGTGATTGGCTAAGTTAAAAGAGGCGCAATTATTTGGGCCAATGGGAGAGCGAGCGACGCTCTTATGGGTTTTCTAATGCAATCTATAATAAAACTGTACATGGCAGAAATCAAATGATAAGACTCACGAAGTTGTAACGATGTGTATATAAAATTAACAATAATATGGGGGTAACGAAAATAAACAGATAAAAATGAATTCAATTAGTTTATTTTTATTTCTTTATTTTCGTTAGCCAATGATCAATAATATGGCTGTTTTACAGCCTGTCTCGAATCGGAATACGTTAGGCGCAGTCCCTTCTGCGCCTAAGTCCCGCACTGCGCCTCACACACTGGGGAGGCGCGGTGGACTTTACACCGCATGTATGAGCGCACCTCGGGCGCTGATATACATGAGGCGCAGCTTTCACGTTCGAGCGCTCAAAAACGTGCGCTCCGACGCTGCGAGATTCATACATGTCGCCCTTAGTGTCTATTTCGTCATCTACTTGTCGTTGCATGGCTCCCTTGCTTATTTATATTTTATCCATAGGTCCTTAAACAGTGTGTGGCCCAGCACACAAATCAGCATGATGGCTACACTGCCAAGCAGTGCAGACTCTGTATAGGATTGATACATAACCTTGGTTTTCCTGTGGCATACTGTAACGGCAGATTTTACTGGTCTCAATTATTACAGACAGCCCCCACTGTGTTTAGTATGCAGCAACTTGACTGACTTCTAAAGCTGACTGTTTCTGTCAATCCCTGTGCTGACTGCATGTATACTTCAGGATTCAGGTGCGTGAAATTGCATATGAATTCAGGAGCCTGAGACTATTTCTGTGGTTACGGTGTTTAGTGAATCAAGTACATAAAATAGAAAATTGCTTATAGCCCATCTTTTTGGGAATTAGCCCTGTTTAAAAAAATGCTAGTGCTGTAATAAATATAGGATATAAAATGAGTAATATTGGAGGGTGTCAAATATTTCCTCATGCGGTTTCTCTTGCTCCATCTGCCCTCCATTTTTTATTTCTCCCCATTTTTGGCAATATGTGATTACCCATTTGATCATAAGGTTACTCCTTAATATAGGGTGGTAAAAATCAATTTTTTTTTAAAAAAATCAAAAAAAATCTGATTTTTTTTTAATTTAAATGATTTTTTTTTTTTAAATCGGATTTTTTTTTTTATTTAAAAACGGTTTTTTTTAATAAACTGTTTTTGAGGAAAATTTTTACCATCCAAAGGTTCTTCATATGAGATAAGTGAGTTGTTTTAAACCCGTAGAATAAAAGGTGTATATGTTTAAAATTCACAAGCCATGTCTTCCAGGGTTTCTGTAGGGGTTTGGGCATTTTCTCCTATATTATCACGACGCTGCTTTCTTAGCAGTTCTCAAAATGAATTGATCCGCAGGGTCCCAGCCTCTTTTCACAGAAAAATGTTAAAAGACAAAGGGTTAAAAAAAAACTTTTAAACCCATTTTCTACAAAACCCATGATACAGAATCAACCCCTTTAGGCCAAGTCCCCAAAAATTG